>CBVK0102655591.1:5980-33050 GCA_900067695.1 Picea abies | reverse complement strand
TATGCCAAAGGTAGAAGGGCTGGTAGGAGTATAGTCTAACTAATGAAAGAAGCTATCTAAGGCTAATATACTCAAGCAAACCTATCTAATTAGCAAACCCGACTAAGGAACTTGAAACTAGGTAACCTCAGTACTTTTGGGCCAAGGATTGATGGATAGTTCCTAAGAAAGCAATTAAAACCCTATGTAAAGCAAACTAATTCAACAATAAGAAATAAACAACTATTTAAGCATAACAATAAGCAAATAACCAAAGCAAACTTCTTTAACTTTCCAACCTACATTCAATGAGAAACTACCCTATGAAAGCAAATAAATAAGAAAGTAAGCAAAAACACCTATCTAACCTATTAAAGCGAATAGACAAGTAAACAAAGATACCTAACTAACCTACTAAAGCAAAAGATAAGTAAGCAAAGGAAACTAACTAACCTATGAAAGTAAAAGAAAAGTAAGCAAAGGAAACTAACTACTGCAAGAAAAACTTATCATTGAACAACTATCTAGCCTATCTAGTTTCCGATTTGCCCATCACTCGCCGCCAATGCCATAACTGCCAAGTCACCCTACGTTTTTGTGCAGGACGAAGTGTCGAATCGAGTGTCAAATGTCGAATTGAGAACCACAAACTGCTCTTAATCCGTTCACAATTTCAGGAAACGGCCCACCTAGGACCTAATTCGGCATACTGTGCACAAAACCCATGTGCCGGATTTTTTAGATTCCACTTCGTCCTCCCAAAAATTAATGTTTAAGTTTGATTCCTGTAATAGTGCCGGATGAAGTACTGGACGAAGTGCTGGATGGAAAAATGCCTTGTGATTTTTCCCTGTAACACCAAAAAACGTGAATCAGATCTTTGGAAGCATGAAAACATGATAAAATATGCTCGATACAATCATTAAACATGAATCATGCGTACCTTATGTCGATCATACCGTTTATCATAAAATTCTTCAAAATGGTCCTTCAAAAGATGAAAAACACATATGTACATGTGGCAAAAGTACATAATAATCGTCATAAAAGTGATCATATCTCGGGCCCAACAATATCACATTGAATTTGGTTGAATTTGGTGGGCCATTGTTGATTATGGTTAACATGGTTGACTATGATTGAGTATGTTTGACCATGGTTGACTATGGTTGGATATGATTAACATTGTTGACTATGGTTAACTAAGTTTGATATGATTGACAATGTTTGACCATGGTTGACTATGCTTGGCGATGTTTGACCATGTTTCACTATGGTTGGATGTGGTTCACAATGCTTTACTATGTTTAACTATGATTAACCATGTTGAGCATATTTAACCATGATATAGTATGGTTCACTATGTTTGACTATGCACTAAAAGGAGAACACCTTCTTGTGGAGTTTTTTACGGAACCTTCCCAAAAAATGTATCCCTTCTCTATTAATAGAAATGTCGCATGGTCGAAGGATTTTGAAGAGGTTTTTTTATCGGTGCAATTTAAGGTACATACACACCAGTGTGCACATAAAAAATAAATCATTGATGCTTCAATGTTTAAAAGCACCATCATATGTTATAATAAAAATAACAAGAATTGACAAAAGCGCATCGGTTGCATTGAACATTACATACAGGTGCGCATCATTGTCGCTAGGTGCATTGTAGTAGGGTAAATAAAAATAAATTACCAAACCAATTTTCATTGTTACACTTCATCCTGTGCTTCCAAACTCTCAAGATAGCAGCAGTGCTCATCCTCCTTCCAAAGACGCCTTGTTTCTAATGCTCTACAATGACTTGGACAGCTCCATTGGTATATTCTACACATTTCCAAATTTTGGAAATCACCACAAATTTTTATTTCCTTTCAATGGTGAAACCATGCCTCTTCATGAAATAAGAGGCCAGGTAAATCGTTTATTACCTTCTTATTTGCATTTTCATCTAATTAAAATTTGAATTTAGCTTGAAATTTAAAAAAAAAAAACCATTTTTTTTTCCAATTCCACATTGTGTTCCTGAATTCTTCAGCTCATCCTAAAGCAGTGCATCATGTGTTAAATTCAAAGTAAACACCTCCAATCGATCTAATATAAATGTATGCATTGATGTCGTTCAATGAAAAGAATTGCGATAAAATTTAAAAACAATGCGATGCATCCTTATTGAAGGAAAACTAAGCCACCTGGAATAACCCATTAGTGATGGGTAATGGGTAGACTTTCACTCCTGTGATATGTATTTGGGTCTTGAGAAATTAACCTGTTTCTCAAGTCCGAGGAAGACCAACTCTTAAGTCTGACCTCCATATATTGGTGACACTTTCACTCCTACCAAATGTATTTAGTTCTTGAGAAGTTGACTTATTTACTTTGAGTCTTGAGAAGTTAACCTCATCCAGGTGGATATCGGTGGCCACCCACCTTTTCCAACTCGCTCAAAACATTTTTCTAACAGTTTTGGCAATATACTATTTTTAGCAGTTTTTAACTTCTAGGGACATTTTGAGGGCCTAAATGAAGGTTTTTCTGGATTGAGCTTCTCAATTATAGCCAAAGGCTCTGATCGAGCCCACAAAATGAATCTCCTAGGGTTAGGTTTTTGGATGTCTAGGGTTTTTTAAATTCTTGTTTATTGTGAAAAGGCCTTAAGAGCCTCATTGTGATCATCTTCTTATGAATGAGCACAGTTGTTACATCTCTTCTCAGAGATAAGCTGCCACCATTCCAACAAGCTTGTTTTCCACTGCATTTTACAGTTTCAACTTATTTCCTTATTGAATAGAAAACCAATTTTATTGTATCTTTGTTATTATGTGTTAATCATCTTTTAATAATATGTATTCATTTCATTATTCTCATAAAATCCATATCAGTGGTATCAAGAGGTCTTCTCCTTGTCGTCTTAATGCATGTCACCAACGAGGTCAGGGTACAAAGAATTAGGTCTCGAGCTTGTTTCTTTTGAGGACAAAATCTCTCACACGCCCAAGCGACCTCAAATGGCAGGAGAAAAAAAAGATGATGGGACAAGAGATCCTTTAAGAATGTTTCTTGAGGAACAAGATGATGGATAGTTTCATGCAAATCCTTCGGTGGCTACCAACATGTGACACATCTTCCTCGAGCGGAGGTGTCGCCCCCTTCAAGGTACAAATCAAATTCGATATTCCTATATTTGAAGGTTAGATAGATGCAGATGTTGTAGACAAGTTGTTGAATCTAACAGAAGGGTATCTTTCTGTCCATAACTTTTTGAATAGAGAAAATATTACTTTTTCACTCCTCAAAGTCGTTCCCCGTATCAAAGATTGGTGGGAAACTTTTTGTGAGAAAAAGTAAATAGAGGAACCCTCATTATTTACAGTCACAGCCACCTGGGAATCCTTCAGGGATGATATTAAGGAACAATACTACCCTGTCGGAAGTTATGACGACTTGTATACCAAATGGACCACACTGCGACAAGAAAGATACCAAGCGGTGCCAGATTTCACAAATATCTTCCATACCTTGTGCACCAAGCTGGGTATCAAATATTCAAAGTGACATCTGGTACTCAAGTATCACAATGCTCTGCATAGATACATCCAGACCGAAATGGAATTTATGGACATCTCATCCTTGGGTGCAGCCTACCGATATGCTGTCAAAATCGAGCAAAAGATCAAACAAAAGACGCGGCAATTTGGGCCTGGGAACCCCTCACAGCAAAATCCAGGAAGGGGTGGCCCCAACCCATAAAACAAAAGACAAAGAAAAGATGGATAGTATCAGGACAACTAGTCCAAGTCGAAAGCAAATAAGGATACCGGAAAGACAAAGAAAGATATCGAGAGGTAGTGTGACTTCCATAAGATCCCTTGGCATAACATTGTTAATTGTCGCTCAAATCATTCGATGGTGGTCGAAGTGAAATCCTCTTAATCAGATGCGGGTTATGACTCTTAGTCAAAACCAGAAAGGGGAAGATGGATCATTGACACGGAACCCAGTGCCATCGTTTCTACCACTAAGCTCCATCCTGGTGAACCAAACAAGCCAGAATAAGGCGAGTGCCTCTTCCATTCACAGATGTGGGTAAAAGGCACCCTATTGCACTTCATCGTTGATAGCGGTAGCCAAAAGAACCTTATCTCAACAAAGGTCATCAAGCGGCTGGCCCTGCCAACAACTCCACACCCACAACCCTATACCATTGGATGGCTCTTCCAAAGAAGCGATCTTCGTGTTAGCCAACAGTTCTAACTATCGTACCACATCAAGACCTTCAAAAATGATGTATTGTGTGATATTGTTCCTCTCGAAGTTTGTAATGTTCGTTTGGGCCAACCTTATTTATGGAAACTTCATGTTGTATATGATTCTAGGCCTCGTAGTGTTATTATTACTTTGAACAGGAAATTGTACAGGATACCCGAGGTAGTCCCTCCTAGTGTTATTTCCTTGATATCTGGCAAGAAATGCAGGAAGGTCCATCCTAGTGTATATTAGAATATATGAAGAAAAGTACAAAACGAGTACATGAAGAAGATGATGAAGAAGTTCAGAAGTGATACTATGCAAAGGGAAATAGCTGAGCTAAATAGGCTCAAGAGAATCAAGAATAGAAAGTACAGCTGGCCAGGACAGTTGGCAATGTACAGTCAACCTGTTGAGGTTACATTATTTTTAACACTCCCTCTTAAACTCAACAGTTACAAACATCAGCACTGATTATGCCTAAGTGTTGTCTTTGAAAATCAAAAACCGATTTTCCCAGTGGCTTTGTAAAGATATCAGCAAGTTGATCTCGAGAAACACAAAATTGTAGTACAATATTACCATTATTGACTAGCTCACGTATGAAATGAAAACGAGTGTCAATGTGTTTGTTTTTCTTGTGAAACACATGATTTTTGGATAGAGAAATTGTTGAAGTATTGTCACAGAAAATAGGATTTGGATCCTTTTCTATATGTGACATATCTTTCAATATTCTTCTTAGCCACACAGCTTGACAGGAAGCTGAGGTAGCAGTGACATACTCTGCCTCTGCAGAAGATATTGAAACAATTGGTTGCTTCTTTGATGCCCATGAGATTAGGTTTGTGCCCAGTTGAAAAACATGTCCAGATGTGCTTTTCCTGTCATCTAGGTTGCCTGCAAAATCACTATCTGTGTAACCAGAAAGTTGATTACTATCAGATTTAGTGTACCATAAGCCAAAATTGAGAGTTCCTGCAACATACCTCAGAATTCGTTTTGCCATTTTCCAATGAGAATCTTTGGGGGATTCCATGAATCTGGAAACAAGGTTGGCTGCATGCATAATGTCAGGCCTAGTTGTTGTAAGATACAACAAAATGCCTACTAAAATTTTGTACAGGGTAGAGTCCACTGTAGGACCTTCATCATTCTTGCTCAATTTTGTGCCTAGGGGTATAGGGGTTTCTCCTGGATTGCATCGTTCCATGAGAAATCTTTTGATGATGTCTGTTGCATACTTTTACTGACAGACAAAAATGTCTTTGGTTGATTGATTAACCCCAATCCCTAAAAAATATTTCATGATGCCAAGATCTGTCATCTCAAACTCATAAACATACAATCAAAATTTACCGTGTTGATCTGTTTTGGTGTAAAGAGTTGGCTCATTTTGTCTTCTGCTGAAACCACTTTTGATCAAATAAGTGTCAATTATGTTGTACCAAGCTCTTAGAGCTTGCTTTAAGCCATACAAGGCTTTCTTCAACCGATATACTTTGGTTGGCTGCTCTTGGACTTCAAATCCAGGTGGCTGATCGACATAAAATTCTTCTTCTAAGAAACCATTCAGGAATGTTGACTTGACATCCATCTAGTAAACTTGCCATTTGTGTTGGGATGCTATGGCCAATAGAGTCCTTACAGTGTCTAATATTGCTACTGGAGAAAAAGTTTCACCATAATCAGTACCAGGTTGTTGTGACCACTTGACACCAATACTCTTCTTGTGACTTGGAAAATCAACAAGATCCCATGTCTTGTTCTTCTCAATGGATTCAATTTCTTAGTTCATGGCTTGAACCCAATGTGGCTCCTTAGCTGCTTCCTTAAAGGATGTAGGTTGACATGACATTAAAGCAAAAAGGTTGCGTTGTTCAAAGTCATCCAACTGCTGATGGATTTCTCTCAAACTTCGAGTTCTCTGATTTTGTGGTTCAGAGAATGATTCTTTGCTGGAAGTTGAGTTATCCTGAGAATTTTCAGGTTGTCTTTGTACCTGCAATCTTGGAAGAATAGTTTGAGGTACTTGGTGTCCTGAATTTTCTGCGTTTTCAGAACTTGGCAGCAATGTATTTTGACTGTCCATTTGTTGATTTTCTAAATCATTCCAGAATTGATTTTCTAGAAACTTTACATCTCTGTTGAGAATTAGTTTCTTGGTGATTGGATTGTAAAGCCTGTAAGCTTTAGATGTTTCACTATATCTAGTGAAAATACATTTCTCACTTCTGTCATCAAGTTTCTTCCTTAATTCGGAAGGTATGTGAGTGTATGCTATGCATTTGAATGTCCTTAGATGTGCAACATTGAGTTTTGTCCCACTCCATGCTTCTTGGGGAACTTTTAGCTTTAGTTTGGTGGTTGGAGATCTATTCAGGAGATAAACCGAGCATGCTACTGCTTCAGCCCAAAAAGTATTTGACAAACTTTTCTCTTTAAGAAGTGTTCTTGCCATATTCATTATTGTGTAATTTTTCCTTTCAGCCACTCCATTCTGTTGTGGAGTATACATGGTTGTTGTTTGCATGATAATGCCTTGTGATTTGTAGAAATTTGCAAATTCTCTGGAGTTGTACATTCTCCTCCTCCATCTAACCTGAGTGCTTTGATATATTTTCCACTCTGTTTTTCAGCTTCTACCTTGAATTCTTTGAATTTTGCAAAAGTTTCAGACTTGTGTCTGAGAAAATAGATATATATTTTTCTGCTGAAATCATCAATAAACGTTAGAAAGTAAAAGCTACCACCTATTGACTCTGTTTGCATTGGTCCACATAGGTCAGTGTGAACAATTTCAAGGTGTTGTTTGGCTTGATTGGAAGACTGTGGAAAACTAGTTCTCTTATGTTTTCCAAGCATGCAAGACTCACATGGGGGAATTTGCTCTTTAAATATAGGAAGACCTTTGACCATGGAGTTCTTCTGAAGAAGACTTAGACTTTGAAATGGCAGATCTCCAAATCTTATATGCCAAACCATAGTTTCATTTAGGGTGGATGCACTCTGTGCATATGGTTGAATCAAATTTGAAGTTCTGAGGGTAAGGGGAAACATCCTATTCGAAGTCATATGGATTTCAGAAGTCAATTTTCTACTGGGGTTTTTGTCATATATCTTGCAAGATGCTCCCTCAAAAAGTAACTTATAGCCATGTTCAATGAGTTGTCCTACACTTAGCAAACTATGTTTCAAATATGGAACATGATAGACATTGTTTATGTCTTTCTTTACATTTTGTTTAGTAAGAATAGGAACAGTTCATTTTCCTTGAACTTTGACTAAGAAATCATTTCCAAGTGTAATTTCAGATGAGATTGAAGAATCAATGCATGAAAGTAAATCTTTGTTACCTGTCATGTGATTGCTGCATCCACTGTCCAGCAACCAGAGATCCTTAGGTTGTTGTTCAGTCTTGTGGCACGAAAGAAACATACTTCCTGAGTTCTCTCCCGTGTGATTTGACACATGTGCTATGCCTGAGGGTTGATCTGCTTTCTTCTTCCTGCATTCAGATTCATAGTGCCCTTACTTTTTGCAGTAATAGCATTGTATGATTGTTTTTTCATTTGATCTTCTCCCTCTACCTCTTTGAGGCTGGAAATTCTGATGTTGATTTTGTTGTTGTTGTCTTTGACCTTGGAAATTTTGATTCGAATACTGTTGTCTATTGCCTCCACTGGAGTGAGGGTTACTGTGATTGCTCCCTCTTCCTTGGTGACCTTTGTTTCTTCCTCTGCCTCTCCCTCTCCTAAAGAGAATTGAGTTTTGAAAGCATTGGAGATTGACTCATCTGTGAGATGCAATCTGGTCTCATGTGCCACCAGAGAGCCAATTAATTCATCTGTTGAAAAACTTGACAGATGCTTGGATTCAAGGATTGCTGTTACAACCATTTCAAATTTCTTGGGTAAACTTCTGAGGAATTTCTCAACAATGCATTGATCAGTGATGGTTTCACCAATCAATCTGATCTGGTTCACAATGCCCATGACTCTGGTCATGAACTGATCCACATTTTCGAACTCTGTCATCCTTAGAGTCTTGAATTGCATCCTCAAGGTCTGCAATTTAACTGTTTTGACCCTGTCATTTCTTTGATAGGAAGATTTAAGAATGTCTCGGGCCTGTTTTGAAGTACTAGCGCCTATGATTTTTGAGAAAATTGAATCATCCATAGAATTTTGAATCCAAAATTTAGCTTTATTTTCTTTGTTCCTCTGTGTTTCTTGAGCAATTCTCTGGGGATTGGTCATAGCAGAAAGGGTTGCTGGATTTGGTTCCACATATCCAAGATCCACTAGATCCCAACACTCTTGTGCTTGCAAGAAGGATCTCATCCGAAGAGACCAGAACTCATAGTTCTTTCCAAGAAGAATCGGACCCTATGTTGGTCCTAAATTGCTAGACGTCGCCATCTTTTAAGGAATTCAACAAAACAAAAGAAAAATTCTTACTTACCTGTCTCCTGCCTGTAATTTGCAGTGGTTTTGGAACTCCGTTAGACGAGACTTTTGAACTCTCCAACTTCCGATTGTCGAAACGTCGATTGTCGATGAGAGCTTATCGGCCTTGAATTGGCCCTTACTCTCCGATCAATGTGACCACACGCCGAAAGGTTAAAGCGCTACGGGCTTTTCTAGTTCTTTGTCCTCTTGAATCCCCGATCTCCGATTTACCGATATGGATTTTTTCGCCTTAGCCCCTCCTAGCTTTGCCCTAGTCCATGTGACCAGTTCTCACAAGACCGCGGCTTTATCTTTCTTTCAGGGTTTTTGGCTTCGAAGTCCTGATGTGCTCTAACTTCAGTTAGCCCTCCGAGCTAGACTCGTGGTCCACGCAACCTTGCCTTATATGACCACAGTCATACCTCTTTTCCTTTCGGGAAATTTCCCAAATGTTTTGATCTCCTCCACGCGTCCTCCTATAATGGATGGTCTTGATCTCTTCTCACGATTTCGAGACTTCAAATGCTCCAGACGTCTCATCTTTAGGATTCACGATTTTTCGAATCCTGTAATGTCGATGGACTCTCATATCGAGATTTTTTTCGAAGGCCTCGATCTCTGCCATGTGTCCCAACAGATGGACGACTCAAGTCTGCTTCGAGGGTTTCACCGTGGAGATTCTCGATCCCTCGTTTTGACAAGATGACGTCAGCTGGGCCCCATAACGGAGCTTTCCTCCTTTTGGGATTTCGGACTTCACAATTTCGAAATGCTCGTGCTTCTTGTCCTCGAGATTCGCGAAACATCAAATCCCGATATGTCGATGGCCCTTTCCTTTCAGGACTTTCCCCGAAGGACTATACTGTTGCCACGTGTCCCCTCAAGATGGACGATCCTGGTCGTTTCGCGATTTTGCGACTTGGGACTCCAAATCTTCTGTCAACTTGAAACCCCAGTAGTCGAGATGCCAACGATTTCCTCGATCTCCGCCACGTGTCCGAACAAATGGACGGCTATAATCTTTTTGAGATTTCGCGATTTGCGATGTCGGGATTTCGCGTATCGGGGTTTTGGAGAGCTCTCCTTCGTTCGTCCAACTCCCGATCCCCGATTTTGCGATGGGATAAGATCGACGACTCACGATCTTTCGCTATCCAACGATCCAGAATCGCTCGTGATCTCGCGATTCACGAATTCTCACGACAATATTCTAACCTTTACACCTTGCGAGTCAGCAAAATGACGAGATCTCGCCACGTGTTTCTTGATGGACGGTCCAAATGATTTCGGGATTTCGCGACTTCACAAGTCGAAATTTCTCCTGTGTGCTTCAGAGGACTAAACCTCGTGCACCTTCTCACTGATCCAACTGCTGTCGGTCCTTTGCACAAGATCTGACGGCTGAAATTCTTTCATCTTTTCCGTGCTCTCTTCGTCCCTTCTGAACTGATTTCCCACTCTGAATCCATTCGCAGGACGAATCTTACGACCTCAATGCTTGTTCTTTGCACATGAGATGCGTTCTTTGCTCCTATGGAAGAAAGATTCGTGAATCTTTCAAAGATTTGAAAGAAATACATGGATTCTTTAAAGCTTGGCATTGTCTGCTGCAGTCTTTAACAGATTTGAGCGATTTCCAAAATGCTTTAAATGATGTTGCCTTCTGCAGCAATATTTCACAAATTTGAACGAATTCCGTGAAATCTTCAATGTTTCTGCCTTCTTAAGCTCTTCTTTGTGAATTCTTTGATGATTCTTGAAAACTACAAGAATCTTTAAAGTTTCTTCTTCTGCACTCTCTTCTTCCTCGATCTTTCGAGCGTTGTACGCTCTTCTTTGATGCGTGAGTTTCTTACGCTAATCTTTTGAGTGTATGAGCGGACAGCTTCCTCATGGAAGTTTCCTGCGAGGATCTTTCAAGAGTATGACGAATAGCTCTCCAAGCCTTGTGAAAAGTCTTGTTGAATGCTCTCAAGATCCATGAGGCTCTGCGCTATTTGAGGATCGTGTTTCTCTCCAGCCTGTGTGAAGAGGCTTACTACTGTAGCTCTGATACCATGATAAATTTTGAAGCAAGAAATGCAAAGAGAAAGAATAGCACAGAAAATAGTATATTAGAATATATGAAGAAAAGTACAAAACGAGTACATGAAGAAGTTCAGAAGTGATACTATGCAAAGGGAAATAGTTGAGCTAAATAGGCTCAAGAGAATCAAGAATAGAAAGTACAGCTGGCCAGTACAGCTGACAATGTACAGTTAGTTGAGGTTACATTATTTTTAACATTTTCATCATTTCCCTAACCCTAATAATAGTTAATCATAAGGAAAAAATATTTTTGTTGTTTCCAAAGTCACCCTATGTAGACTTCAATTTGTTGACCATAAGATAGGAATTTGTAATTAATAAGAAAAATCCTATTGAAGCTTCCAGTCCCCGCCTTATATTTTGATATAGTAATTTAAAATCGTTTAAGTATTTACCAGTTGATATAGTAATTTGAAATGTGTTATTACGCCGAAAGGCGTATACCTATTGACAATGAGCACAATTAATCAGCTTTTAATCTAAAATTCTAATCTAATGGTTAACAATTGAAGATGCTGGCATATTTTTAGTCGTCCTCCCAAATCAATGAATGTGATTTACTCTTCATAACTTCCTTGTATTTCTGAATGCATCCGTTACCCTGTTTACTTTTTAACATTTACCTAATCATATTAAGAAATTACTGTAACACTATATGATTGCCACGTTTAAATGATTAACCTTTCAAATTACCATTTAGATTTCCTCAACTGTCCAAGCGTTTCATTTTCTGGCTACCTGTGCATTTCATTTTCTGTCTTTCCTAACCTATCCGCACATTTCATTTTTACCACATATTTCAACTGTCTGCCCATTCTCTACCACCGATTTCCTTAGCTGTCCCCACATTTTCTACAATTAAAACATCCCCTTTCGGCGTTCTCAGCCGCGAAATAGCGGCTGTGCTAGTTTATTGTATATTAAATAATAAGCGCTGCTACTAATAGGGAAAATCAATTGATTTGCTGCTAATCTATCAAGTAAAAGCATATTCAGGAATAAAGGCATAGACAAAGATGGATATAATGTAACATTAACGAATTTAGGTTTTCTCGAGTCAACCCTAGTCAATTAAAAAAATAAAGAATAAAGGTGTTGTAAATTAGGGTTCTATAAGGGTTAAGGTAATATTAGGGTTAGGGTTTTAAAATTCATAAGCAGATTGATTAAATGAAAATCATAAGCGGATTTTTTAAACAATAATACCATTGAGAAGAGATAGCATAATACCATTGAGAAGAGATAGCATAGGTGGATCATTTAAAAAAACCAAATACATGGATAGATTATTTAAACAGAGTGAAGTAATGCGTGCGTTATTACCTGGATGCATGGATACAATTCGTGATGAACAAAACAATTCATGATCAGCAAAAGAGGGCGCAGACTCAATTAAAATACATAAATAAAACACAGAGTGATGGAGTGAGCACTTAAATAAAAAACACAAGTTGATGTTAGTACCTTCATGGAATGGAACTGGATGCTCGATGCTTGAATGCACAATAGCACATATCAATAGCAGTATTTGCAATTCGTCCTCTTTCTATATAATGCAGATTCTGATTAAAAGACAGAAATAAAACAAAGACCGATGAAGTGAACTCGTAAATAAAAAACAGAGGTTGATGTTAGTACATGGATGGAAGGTTGATGTTATTACTGGATGGAATAGAACTAAATGCCTAATGCCTGAATGCACAATAGCTCATGAATGCACAATATCAAGAGAAGTCTTTGCAATTCGTCATCTTTTTCTTAACACCCAAGAGCACATAAATACACAATACCAATAACATTCTTTGTCATTCGTACTCTTTCTCCTAATAAGCAATACCATGCAGATCTTGATACGTGAGATCATAAAAATTATTTTATTCGCACTCCTTTCATAAGTTACTATGCCATATCCACATAATTGATTTGGAACTTGCAAGTGATTTTACAAAATTTATGAGAAGCGAATAGACCCAAAGTAATTCAATCCACGTTGTCAAAGTAACAGAAAAAAATAACAGAAAAAAATAAAAAGTAAAAACCTATTAAATCTCACTCTTTATCATGCAAGGTATTGAAATGTAACGTAAAGAATATATTAAATTTTATTATTTATTAACAAATAAATTGTTGGGCTTCATTTATCTGGTGTTAATATTTTAATTTCTGTTAATCACTTACGTGGCAATCAATTAGCTATCAAAGTAATTTTTAAATATGATTAGGTAAATGTAAAAAAGTAAACACATAAACTGATATCTTTATAATAACTACGAAGTTAATGATTGCAATCACAACCATTTATTTTGTGTGCCTACTAAAAATATTCCAACCATATTTAATCTTGTCTATAGAAAACTTATTAAGCACTAAACCCCTATTAAATATGTACATTGTTAATAGGTATAAGCCTTTCAGCGTAACAAACAACACAACATGTAAGAAAAGGTAACTACAAACAACCTGTAAGAAATGATAAAGAGGCTTGAAAGTTAATATTGATAACTTTTTAATTTTATAAAGTAAATATGAAAAAGTAATTAGGATAACTTTTTAATCTTTTAAAGTAAATGTGAAAAGGTAATTAGGGTATCGACGTAATGAGTTTTATCAGCTGTAATAATAATGAGTTCTAGGGGATCTAATGAGTTTCGGATATATTATATTTAGGTGAAGAATGATAGCAATCAAACAACTTTCATGATAAGTAATTTTAACGGCTGTAGTAATATCGAGATTCACAAATTATATTAACGCTTAAAATGATAGCAGTGTAGGAAAGAAATGTATAGGAATATTTCATATAAAGATGTTATACATAGGTTTATATGACAATCATTTGCTATAAGCTTCCATTGAGCCTGCGATGACAAAGTGTGTCGTCCGTGAAACTACAACGAATCTCCCAAATTTCATCAACCAAAGTCAAAATACACAAAACATTGGAAAGATGGTACAAATTAATATGGTCCCCAGGGGAAATGGGAAACAAAAGTCTGATGTTCATGTTCATGGAAAAAGCTTTCGAGGAATCAGCGATGCAGCATGGCTTATTCGTCTAAACTTTAACGTGTCTTAAAGGCAGTCAGGTTTGACTTATACTTTTTATTATTTTTTGTTTTATGATTTTTTGTTTTATGAGTTAGAAATAATTTAGTGAGGATGATGATTAACATTTATTAAGATTGAATTGGGTTATCAAACTTTAAGAGGGTAAATGATTACTTGAATTATTTAGAATTTTGTTTTTGTGTTTGAAAAGCATTAAGAAAAGCTTTCCAAAATCACCATATTTTTGTTGAATTAAAAGGTTAGAAAGGTTGGTAGGGTGACAAATATTTTGAAAATGATATCTCATATGGATATAGGCTGGTCAATCTAAGAGAAAGTGTTTTTCATCTTCAACCTTCTTAGTGACACACCCTTTCATCCCATGGAGTTTTAGGAATTGACCAAAGCCAAATATGTTTTTTTTGGTGCTTTTATGGTTATATTTTCTAATAGATTGAGTTTGTTTTTTATCCTCTAAATCTTTTTTTTCTTACTTATTTTTAGAAAGGATCAATCTTTTTTTCTTACTTATCTTCTCTAAAGAATCAATTTTGTTTGAAATTCTCTTAAAATTATTGAAACTCCATATTTAAATGATTAAATACATATAATTTAAATTTTTATAAAATTTGTCAAACTATTAAATCCATCATTTATAGATTTAAATATACAATTTAAATAACAAAAAATAATCATTTCATATTTTATGTAATTCAAATAAAATATAAATAAATAAATCAAATAAACAACCCTGAAAAATGACTCACGTTAACTAACGGTCAGATTAAAAACACGCTCAATCACATATAAAAAAATATGTTACAAACACGTGTATGTATAAGTCATGCCTACATTTATTCAATCAAGGTTCTAATATATATATAAAAAAAATTAAAGGTTGTTATAATCTAGTGTATATATATAGATATAGATATGACGTAGTCAGGCTAAACGTTCTTATCCTTTTCCGTCTTTTCTTTTTATATAACGTGTTCAGCCTAAACTTTCTGATCTTTTTTGTTGCTTTTTGGACGAGTTTTAAAAATGTTAAAGTTATTTACACATTCAAAACAATATTTAAACAATTGGATTTGGCCATATTTTTTTGGACTTTATACATTCAAAACAATATTTAAACAATTGGATTTGGTCATATTTATCTATGCTGGGGCAAGTGGATCGATCTGATCATTAAGCCGAAAGATGTATCTCTATTAGTAATGGGCACAATTAATGACCTTTTAATTTAAAAGTCTAATCTGATGGTTAAGAATTAAAGATATTGACATATTCTTAGTCGTTCTCCCAAATCAATGAATGTGATTTACTCTTCATAACTTTTTTGTATTTTTGAATGCATCCATTAACCTGTTTATTTTTTAACATTTACCTAATTATATTAATAGCACCATATAATTGCCACATTTGGATTATTAACTGCCACTACTTCAACTTAATGGCTGACCGACCCACCAAGCTTTTCATTTTCAAGTGTAAATATCTTTCAACATTCTGAACCGATACCTTTAAACGTTCTCAACCGCAAGTTAGCAGCTTTGCTAGTTTATAATCAACCTATGCTTAGCAGGTTGGATATTGTTTGCCTGATGATAATTTGTATATAATGACATTTTTTCCTTGTGTGTTTAAAGCTTGTCTACTAGGATCGCCTAAAGAAAAATTGAAGTTTGAATTTTATTTTTTTAAATATTAAAATAATTACGTCATGTATACGTTCTGTATAACAGCTCCTTATTCAATATTTGGAAGAGTACCGTGATTCCCAACTACTTGGATACTGTTCGGTGATCATACATTTCATTCTCAACGATTTCGATACTGTTCGGTGAGCATACATTTCAAGTTTCGATGTCGAGGCAACTGGTCGGAAAGAATCCCGATAGAACACGGCTTATGCGTCATAATTTCGACATGTGTTCAACGCACAAGTATGACTCAGAGCTTTCATGGTTGATTGCATCACGTATGTTGAAGAAGAAACAACTCGCATTAAATGCAGTTAGTATTATAGATAGGAAGAGTACATAGTGTTGACTCGACCAAAGGATTGAGCAGCCATATAATTGATGGCAGGGCGGCCGTCGTTGTGTAAAAGAAGAGGAACCCTTCAAAGTGGTGTTATTCTCGGATACGCTTCTTAGGGGTTGTTCAACTGCTTTTCCAGTGCGGTACACGTCCGCTAAGCGTGTCTGAGTGCCTAAGTTCTCCAACTTTTGCTTTTCTAACGACTTCAACATAAGACTCATCACATGTATAAATAGTTGATTGCGCTCCTTCTGTGATCCATGCCTATTTTGTCCCTTCCTCTTGTCTCAAATCATTGAGGACGCATACATGTTTTTTTTTCCTTACTTTTCTGGAGTTTGAAGTTGAGATCGAAACTATACAGATTGCCAAGTGTTCTGCTGAATCTATAGGCAATGGAGGCGTTTAATCCACGCCTGTTCGCACACCCATTTGCAACTAGGTTTGTTCAGATGGTCATATGCCTAACCTTGTTCACTGCTGTGGCCTCGGCGAAGCTGCACACTCACACATTCATTGTATGTCTTCTTAACTCCAATATTCTCCATTTCAAATGTACGTTAATTTCCGCTATTAAAAACATGTTATAGTGCGCGAGATATTTCTTGCTTCGAATTTTAGGTCACAGCATCTACTTATCCATTTGAAGCCGGGATTTATTAACAATATAGATCGACTTTTTTTAACGAGTTATAACATAATGTAATATATATACATCGAAATACCTTAAAGTTCGGTTATGCAGTCTACTTTCTGAGATTCTTGTGTTTTATACTATATTAATTAGCGTTTTTATTTAATTGGTTTATATATTAATAATTTGTTTATAGATTAATTTGCCTTTTTATTTCATTTGTTTATATATAAATATAATGTGTATTTATATTAAATATTTAAATTATTATTTTGTGAACATATTAAATTATAATTAAAAAAGTATCTGGATTTTTAGAGGTAGGAATTAAAAGATCCAAACTTTCTTGTAAATATCTATTAATCTTAGAATTAAAACCTAAAACTCTTTCCGACTAACTTTCTTAAATAACTTTAATAAATTAATAAACATTTATTAGTACTAACTGAAAATAATTATCCTTACTAGCCATTTACTAGTAATGAATAACTGAATTTAAGTTTTCTCACCTTAAAAAAATAATTATATGATATGAAACATTGAACAGTCAATTTGCTTTTTTGGAACACTACACGTATACACATATTATGATACAAAAGTTCTCTCGAATAAAATAGAAAGCACTCTCTCAACGCAGTAAACATTAACTTACAAGCCTCCTGCTGTTTGGAGTATTGTGATCGCTATCTGCACTTCATAGTTCTATCTTATATTCTTTATATCTATTTTATCTTACTTGCTTCATAATGTATCGTACTATGTGTAGACGTTCATTAATTGCTTCGTTCATTAAATATCTGTGACTCTTATATGATATGAGCGCCTGTCAATTCTTCACTTCTTAAACTAATGGTTAATCGAAAATTCAGCTTCGTTCTACACCTGTGAAAAGGCTATGTGGGACACACAATATAATCACTGTGAACGGACAGTTCCCAGGTCCAACGCTTCGTGTTAGAAACGGAGACAAACTAAAAGTCAAAGTGTACAACAAGGCACAATATAACGCTACAATTCACTGGTAAGTTTTTGACTTTAGTAGATCATTCTGATATGCTGCATTTTAATCTTGGTATATGTCATACCTGCATATATCTCTGGTTTTGCATTTTAAAAGATATATAGCAGCATGTATCTTTCGCAGAAAGTTGTTTATACTTGTATTTGCAGGCATGGAGTGCGCCAATTCCGCACAGGGTGGTCTGATGGACCTGAATTTATAACACAATGCCCCATTCGCCCAGGTCGAAGTTATACATATAGATTTACTATCACTGGTCAAGAAGGGACTCTCTGGTGGCATGCGCACAGTTCATGGCTTCGAGCTACTGTCTATGGAGCCTTGATCATCTTGCCAAGGCTGGACACCACTTATCCCTTTACCTTTACCAGGCCCCATCGCCAGATTCCCATTCTTCTAGGTATGCTGGAACTATTCTATTATTTATGTTCCTCAGTTAGAAATATTCAATTGCGCTTGTTTTTAATTTAAGTTATAATGCCATGGAAATATTTGACCCTTTTTGCATTCACAGGAGAATGGTGGAACAGGAATCCTATAGATATTGTGAACCAAGCAACCCGAACAGGAGCTGCCCCCAACGTTTCCGATGCATTTACTATAAATGGACAACCGGGCGACCTATTTAAATGTTCAAGTTCAGGTACATTTCTGCCTACAATAATGCATCCAATTAACTGTATTTTTTTTCAGCTATTTCCAAATTTGGTGCTGGAAATTGATCGGGTAATGGCAAATGATGGATACAGATACCTTCCGTGTCCCTGTGAAGGCTGGGGAAACTAATCTTCTACGAGTCATCAATGCTGCACTCAATACTGACCTATTCTTCTCCATTGCTAGCCATACAATGACCGTTGTGGCCGTGGATGCTTCGTATACAAAGCCTCTTCAGACCAATTCTCTGATGCTCGGCCCCGGCCAGACAACAGATATACTTGTCACTACTAATCAAGCTACAGGTAGATATTATATGGCTGCTCGAGCATATTCCAGTGGGCAAGGAGTTCCATTCGATAACACGACTACCACTGCCATTTTAGAATACGAGGGGAGCTCTACAACATCAGCTCCAACCATGCCTAATCTTCCATTTTATAACGACACCAAGACTGTGACTAGCTTCGCTGATCGTCTCAGAAGCATGAACTCACGCGACCACCCGGTCTTCGTTCCTCAGAGTGTGGAGGAGAATCTTTTCTACACCATCGGTCTCGGATTGATCAACTGTCCAGGGCAGTCTTGTGGAGGTCCCAATGGAACAAGACTTGCAGCAAGTATGAATAACATATCATTTGTCCTGCCTACGACTTCTTCAATCCTTCAGGCTCAACATTTTGGCATGAAAGGAGTATTCTCCAGGGACTTCCCCGATAACCCTTCCGTCAGATTTGATTATACAGCAAAGAACATAAGCAGAGGCCTCTGGTCCCCGGTGAAAGACACGAGGGTGAAAGTTCTTAAATATAACACGACGGTGCAAGTAATTCTTCAGGGAACTAATATCTTTGCGGGTGAAAGCCATCCTATCCATCTCCATGGTTATGACTTTTACATAGTGGGATCAGGGTTTGGTAATTATAATCCTCAAACAGATCCTCAGAAGTTCAACCTGGTCGATCCTCCCATGCGCAACACTGTGAACGTTCCAGTCAATGGCTGGGCTGCAATAAGATTTGTAGCTGACAATCCTGGTAAGCATATCTGTCACAGCATTTCACCTTCTTTCTGTGTTGCCTCTAATTATTAACTTCCCGGTACTTGGTACATGTTAGTAACGCTAATGGTGATTTTATATGGCAGGAGCTTGGCTGATGCACTGCCACTTGGACGTGCACATAACCTGGGGTTTGGCGATGGTATTTTTGGTTAACAATGGACCTGACTATCTTCAGAGCCTCGAATCGCCTCCTAGAGATCTTCCGCTATGCTAAGGGAAACTGCCATGGATACCGGTCCATTATAGATACCGATCTTCTTTTCCTTCCCATTATTTTTCTCCTTCCACTGTTATGTCAAATTTGATCCCCATTCGTTTTGGCAAAAGTACCGAGCCATTGTTTATTATGTCAATTTGGATCCCCAAAATTGTTATGGCAAAGATCCCGGCCATTGTTTATACTCATATTCATTGACAAATCATGATTTTTTTTAATGTAATGCAGTTACACAAGTATGATGTAGGAAATGTTCTATTTGTTGCACTCGGACGTAATTGGAAATATTTTAATCCCTGAACAAATTTTAAGATTCAATGAATGTACTTCAATAAAACTCTCTTTTTAATAAACTCTCTATTTATAAACTTTATGGTTGTTGAATGTTGTTAACGTATAGTTATGTTTAGATTGTGGTTTTAGTCATGCCATACAAGCTTTGTAGCGCATAGATAGCATAGTATGCTTCAAGCCTAACCGAATAACGCCATGTGAGCCAACAAACTTGATGAATCTAATCAGAAAGCGATTACAGGACTTGGAAGTACATACGTTCACATATTTTTATATAGAGCGCGCTAAAGATAAAGGGATACATAGGGGAGACAATGAATTATGATTTGGATTTTGATTTCAAAGGAAGGTGAAGTGTTTTACATCTTATTTCAACATAGGAAAAAATGTATGGCCATATAAAGAAGTGTTGTGAAGATGCTGAGTGGTATTAGCGTGATATATATATATAAAAGTGTATAAGAATATCACAATTTTTTTATATTAAGAATGTATAATTATATATAAGTGTTGTGAAGGTGAAGGGCATTAAAGATTGGGACAATTTTTATAATGTTATAAATATATAAGTATTTTCAAGTTGAAGAGGCATATAATAATATTACAATTTTTTATATTAAAAAATGTATAATTTTATATAAAAGTTGTGATGATGAAGAAGCATACAAAATTATGACAATTATTTTTTTTTTTATAGAGTTACACATATATAAGTTAAGATGCAGAATTACATAATAACACAATTTTTTTTAATTAAAAAATGTATGATCATATATAAAAGTATTGTGAAGATGAACAGGCATAGAAGATTAAGATAATTTTTATAGCGTTGCATATATAAAAATATTGTCAAGATGAAAAAGCACATAATAATATCACAATTTTTATAATTGTTCACTTATATAGAGAGAGACATAGTTTTATTAACATTGTGTGAAATTGTTAATAAAAGATTAAGTTTGAATGCAATGTTTAAGTATTGTGTTTTGGACTATAATATGCATCTCAGGTTAATGTGTTCTCTTAAATTTGAGTTAATGTGTTCCCTTAAATTTGTATATTTCATACTGGGTTGGTTTTAGATAATGCATTCCTCTCATGACATGTTAGTTGGAATGGAAAATTAATCATTATAACATACATCTCAAGTTAATGTGTTTCCTTAAATTTGTATCTCTCATGCTAGGGTGTCAGCTAATGCATCCCTCTCTTGACACACTAGTTCTAATGGAAATCTAGAAAAGCAATAATCTATTAATGAAGAGGAATTATTCAATGTACTTGTGCAATTTATTAAAATATGATATAAAATGATGAAATGTGGGAAATTCAATTAGCTTCCAGAATATATAATTTTGTTTATATAAAATTTGCATAGATTATCTCGAGAAATTTGGATGAGTTATATGGGGCCCAAGCTAGCACATTCACCATATTTCATCATCAAGATCATCTCCACATAGTTTTCTCTTGGTTCAGTGGAATTTCGAGGATTTCTTTATTTTTGGGTTATTATTGAGCATATTTTAATTAATTACACTTAAGGTACTATTTGGAGCTTGTTTCTTGGAGAAATACCTTAGTGTAATACCGTTGGAACCGAGGTGAAAATATCAACAAGATAGGATGATGAGTAGTGACTTTCATTGGTGAGAGAAGTCATAAAGGAAAATTAATAACTTTTTGGAGTAAATAGGTTCATTAAATAAATAAAGTGATTTTATAAGAAAATATTAAAGATGAATTAAAAGTCACTTGAGGGAAAAAAGGTGAAAAGGGGTATAAAAGAGAGATAGATGCTTATATTCTCTCATTATGTTGATCATCATTCCACTTGTATCTTGATCTCTAGCAACTTTAGTGTTTTGAAGGTTTTGAGTGAACAAACCCTAGAGATCAACAAGGAGGTGAAAGATTCCTCTATTATTGATCCAAGTTTGGTCAAGGTGGTGAAATATTCCACCCTAAACATTCTATTGCAATTCAGATCGATTTCTTACATCACTTGTGAAGAAGGGGCACAACTGTTGGAGGATTTCTGCAGAGAGGGGTGCACTCTTGAATCAAGGAAGGTTTGATTTGGCTTCTAGGAAGGATATCTTGAGAACATCTGAGTGGGCTTGTCTTTGGATCACCTAGGGAGACTTTTCTTGGTGTTTTGGTGGGTTTTTAACACACATATCTATTTATTATCATAGCTGGGTGAATTATTGGCCAAGGAGGGTGCACCCTTAATCAAGGGTTTCGTCTATTTGCATCAGATCTTGCATATTTATGTGTGGATGAGTTCTACACATATTGGGCCTCATATTAAGCCAGGGAAAATTCATATCAAGAAGAATGCATATCTTGTCATTGGGGCCATCCTTTGCCGAAGAAATTACATATGTTTTGAGCAGTTGTCAAAGGGTTTCTATTGGGAGATTCTTTTCCTTCCTCTGGTTGTGTTTTGTATGTATTTTCCAGCCATATATCAACTATATTAAATACATTTTAGATCTTGAAATTACTGTATGATGGACAACCAAATACATATTAAATAAAGAAAAGTTTCAAGGTACTATCTTATGGTTTTTAATAGCTATTGGTTTATGATTTTTTTGGTTATAATTGCATGTGTTTTTCTTATGTATTACATGAAGAAATATGGGCCGAAATACATCAAAAAATACCCTTCAATGAATGCTACAACCATTGCACACAAAGTGTTTGACAAAATGTTTCAATCAACCAACACACATAAAAATAACAACCATCAATTATATATAACAAACCAAAATTATCTTGGAGTTATAAGGAGGTAGAAGTTATTTCAAATGACATGCTAACACATCAGAAAACCTCATCAACTTCAAGACAACAAGAAGAAGGCATTTTCTAAGGGAAATTGAACATACCGTCAAAGTGTTTGATGAAAGATATCAACCACATAAATATGATTTTTATATCAGATTTGGTACCCAATTTCCTGAATTGATGATCTCCTTGACCAAATCAAGGGGGGAAAATACTTCAATAAGGTTGATCTAAAGTCTGACTACAACCAAGTCCCAATAGAGCACACTGATATATGGAAAACTGCCTTCAATTCTAAAAAAGGTCTTTTCGAATGGTTGATCATGCCCTTTGGCTTGACAAATGCCCCAACAAATTTCATGAGGATGATGGACGATATCTTGTGGTCGTTCACCATTTATTTTTTGGTGGTGTATTTGGATGACATCCTCATCTTCAACCAGAATTGGGAGGAACACTTGCAACATATTCAACAGGTTCTTCACACTCTGTAGCAACACAAGTTATATGCAAATTTGGAAAAATGCTCCTTTGGCATGAATAGGGTCCAATACCTAGGCTACATTGTTGATGATCATGGGGTGCATGTCAATCCATCCAATATCTAGGTCATTTATGACTGGAAAGACCCGACCACACTCACCGAGCTTTGAAGCTTCTTAGACCTTGTCAATTTCTATCGCAAGTTCGTGTTGGGATTCTCCCACATTGCATGGGCGCTTAACCAAGTAACCACAGGTGGTGGCAAGGAAAAATTCTTGTGGGGCTAGTCGCAACAAAAAGTGTTCGATGATTTGAAGAAATGCTTATGCTCAACCCTGGTTCTCTCATTACCCAACCTATAATAGTCTTTTGAGATTGATGCATATGCTTCAGACTATGTTGTCGGTGCAGTTATCACTCAGAATGGACATCCCATAGCCTATCATAGTGAGACACTATCATATACCATGTGTAAGTGTCCCACTTACGAGAAAGAAATGTACTCCATTGTACAATCCTATTTCCAATGGAGGCATTAGATCCTCGGGAAGAAGGTAGTCATCCACACTAATCACAAGCCTCTATAGTTCATGCAGACATAAGGAAAATTGTAGAATGACTGTCATCAGAAGTGGTCCACATACTTGCAACAGTTTCATCTCAACATCAAGTATAAGACAGGAAGCACCATCTATGTCGTTTACTACCTTAGTTGACCTCCAGTGGTAGTACTAACCACGATGATACACTCATGTGGACATGAGACCTCTAGATGGACCCAACTCTATGAGAGAGACCCTGACTTCGCCACTACCTACCATATGTTGGGCACAAACACACTTATTCTTAAAACAAAAATAAATTTATCATTCCTCCTATATATATTATTTAAATTAAAATATATATGATGATGATGATTATGATTAATGTCCACTAAGACCGAATTGGTCTATCGGACCTTAAGAGGGTAAGTGATTACTTGTGATTCTTTAGAATTTTGTTTATGTGCTCGAAAAACATTAAGGGAATCTTTCCAAGATCACCATACTTTTGTTGAGTTAAGATTGTTCTTATCTTAGCAATGCTTATTTTTTTCTTTACGTTTGGAAAAACAAATAGATAATTTTGATCTTCTAGATTAGGATTGAATACATCTTTATAATACCTTAATTTTCTTTTTTCCTCTAACTCTTTATCACACCACATTTTCTCCTTAAATTTTGATTTGACGTTTTTTTTAATAGTATCTTTATTCTGCAAAATGGTTTCTTCCATGATTACCCAATAGTTTATCCAAGATCGACCGTTTTTATGCCATCCTCACTTGATTCGATGGTGGTTATGACTTCATTTTGAAGCAATTTTAGGTAGTCTCTTGTCTTCCATGTTGTTTAACTTGTTCTTAGTATCTAGTCATAGCCATGCTCTCAATGGGGGAGAGGCTTGTTTCTAGGAGGAGGATGGGATAGGGTGTATTTCCTTTAATTTTGAGATTATAGGTTATAAAATTATTTTGTATTTGCTCTATCTTTCTCTAAGATTCACGATTGATACTATAGCCCCAAACTTCACATCCATAAAGAATAACAAGTGTAACAAGAGTCTCAAAGAGGATTTTCTTCTTATCCCAACTCCAAAGATCAACTGATTTACAATTGTTTTCAAGCCCATAATAAGCTTTCCATCCCCCAATAATCCTTTTCTCAATGCTATAATTCCAATTGAGCTTGTGGTGAATATCAATTCCAAGATATTTGTATGAAGTCACTTCCTCCAATTTGTTGTTTTCATATACAAATGTATCATAAGGGATCTTATTGGATTTAATAATCATGACATTAGTCTTATCATTATTAACAATCATACCCATATTGGAGAAAAATTCCTTGAGGATTCTTAGTTGGTTTTCAAGATCATGTGGACTCCTTGACATAAGAACGATATCATCGGCATAGAGAATAAGATTGATGACTATACCAGTGAGAGTAGGGCCGACACAACCTTCTTGTTCCAAGCATTCTTCTAACTTGTCAATGTATATGCCAAAAAGGGAAGGGGACAAGGGACAACCTTGTTTGACTCTGATATTTCATTTAATATCTTTTGACCAGCCTCAGTGTTTTTAAACTTAGCAATAACATTCTCATACATCCTTATTACAGCAGCCCTCAACTCTGGAGGCACTTTTATCTCTTCTAACATATTCCAAAGGTTTTTCCTAGGGACCATGTCAAAAGATTTTCTAAAGTAAACAAAACAACAAAAAATATTGGTTTTAGTATTGCAGAACTCCTCTGCAATGATCCTAAAGGTAACAAGATGGTCCACGGTTGAATGATATCTCCTAAACCCGGTCTGGCCTTTATCTCTTTTACTGTGACTTTCTAGCCAAAGGCTAATCTTATTTTCCAAAATAATTCCATAAAGCTTGGCTAAAATATGACTAATCATAATGGTCCTATAATTAGAGGGAATGTTTCTATCCCCATTTTTAAAAATAGGAATAATGAGGCTTTGTGTCCAGGGCTTAGGGAAGCCCTGCTTGACTACTAAATTGAAGATCTTGTGTATGTGAGGGATAAGGATTGACCCTCCAATTTTAAAAATTTCAGCTTGGTAGCCTTCAATGTCCTTAGCTTTCCCATTTGCGAGCCGCTTAACCCCGAACTCTATGTCATCTAAAGAAAAAACTTCTTCCTTTGTAGGGACAATAGGAATGGTGTCCATGGATTAGGGAACTTGTAAAGACTTTTAAGGTAGGAATTCCAGTCCCTTCAGGGAATCCTATTATTTTCTTTAGTATTGTGTTTTAGAATTTGGCTCCAGAACTTCTTAGGATCCAACTTGTATAGTTGTGAAAGTTGCTCTTGCCTTTTATTGATACAATATATTTTTTTCCTTTTAATTAGGTCTTTGTACATTTTGATCTTATCGAGTTTTAAGGGCTCATTAGAAGCATCCCTAATGGATTTCCTAGCAATTTTACATTTTTTATCATACCAAGGGTTGGTCGTTCTATTATTTTTTTATAGGACACCTCGAAAAAGAACTTGTTAATAGAAGTGGAAAGGGTAGTTGTAAAATTATGATAGAGTTATTCAATGTTGTCCTTATAAGTTAGGAGATTTAATTTACTATTCAAATCCTTTAAGAAAATGTCAACTTTACTTTTGTCAAAGTGCAAATTCCTTTGATTGTCAAAATTCTCTTCAATGGTGTCCCTATGCATGGAAAACTTTAGAGTTAGGATTAAAGGTTTATGATCAAAGTCAAGCTCATGGTCATTTAAAAGGTCAAAAGTTGTTATTTGGTTGGAAACAAGGATATCAAATATCACATAATCTACAACACTACTACCTAGCCCATGAATACAGGTCATCTGGTTGGAGTTTGGCCACTTCATTACTCCATTGTAAATTATTAGGTCTTGAGAGCTACAGAGCTTGACCAACTCAATGCCAAACAAATTCTCAATTAGGTCTTCAAAGCTTCTTTTGTAGCTATTAGATAAAACAAGGTCCTCATCTAGCCATAAAGGATTATGGTTGGAGTCATTACTTAAAAGAGTAGATTTTTTAGTTGCATTCCTAGCATTAAAGTCTCCTAGAAAGAGGATATTACCTTCATTTTTCAAATTATAAATATTTTGTTCTAAATTGTTATAGGGACAATTTTTATCTAGATTATTTTTCTTATAAAAAGTAGAATCAATAGGTGCAAAATAACAAATTGCTATATATATCTTCTTAGCATTGGTGTCTAAAATTTCTATCCAAATGTATTGATTAAGAGGGTCAATCTTATGAAGTTGAATGTGAGGAGAAATTCTCTTTCTAATATAACAAGCTATGCCTCCTATCCCTCTAGGAACCTTAGACTCCTCATGCTCCCAAGTTTCAATTAGACAGATAATATCGATATCACTCGGGATCCAACTCATCATAGGACCTTTGCGCCATGGAAAGCCACAACAATACCAAAAAAAGATCCTGAGTGTTCCAAATTCCTATTTATTATTATCCTTCTGGTCTCTATCCCTAACAATAGC
>CBVK0102655586.1:0-17372 GCA_900067695.1 Picea abies | reverse complement strand
GCTCCCAAGTATTGTTCTTCTCAATCTAATCAAGCTCTTCATTCATAGCTCTAATCCAATCATCATGCTTGTTGGCTTCATAAAAAATTTTAGGTTCAATCATAGATAGAAAAGCAACATGACATTGTTCTGAGTCTTTAATCAATTTCCTTCTTGTCTGAACTCTATTTATATCTCCAATTATCTAATTTTCAGGATGATTCTTACTAACAATTATGACAGGTGGTTTTGTTTCTTTCTACTGATTAGTGTCAGCCTGAGTATTCATATCTTCATCTGATTCAGATTCTTCTATTTCTGATCCTTGGCCCTGTTCATCTTCATCTTCAGCTATATCTTATGTGCTTGGTTCAACACTGCTTACATTCTTGACTGGGATTTGTTCATCAACTTTTATGTCAATACAATCAACCAATTTATGCAGCCTCTAATTGTAGCATCTATATCCTTTATTGTTTTTATCATAGCCTAAGAATATACCTTCATCATCCCTGTCATCATATTTTCCAATATTTTCATCATTATTTTTGATATAACATTTACTCCCAAAGACTTTAAAATTCTTGATTGAAGAAGGTCTTCCAAACCATAGTTCATAAGGAGTCTTGTCCATGTGTGGCCTAAGATGAGCTTTGTTTAGGATATGAACAACTGTATGAATTTCTTCCACCCAATATGTCTGAGAAATATTCTTTTCATTCATCATTGATCTTGCCATCTGCTGAACTGATCTATTCTACCTCTCAACTACTCCATTTTGTTGTGGAGTTCTTGAAATAGTGTATTCTTGTTTGATTCCATGTTTATCATAGAACTCTTTGAAGTTACATGAACTAAACTCTCCTCCTCTATCATACCTTACTTCCTTCAATCTTTTTCCTGTTTGATTTTCAGTCAGAGATTTAANNACTTTGAATTTTTCAAATGCTTCAGATTTTTCCTTCAAAAAGGAAACCCATGTTAGTCTAGAATAATCATCAATAATTAACATAAAATAGTTTTATTTTCCCATGCCTTCTTTTCTTGATGGTCCACATAAATCCATATGTACTAACTAGAGAGGTTTTTCTATTGAAGGATTTTTTTTAGATTTGAATTGTGTTCGAGTAAGCTTTCCCATCTGACAAGGTTTACAAATAGAGTCATATGGCTTTGATATCTTTGGAAGATCTTATACTGCCCCATTGTTCTTAAGCTTGATTATATGATCAAAATTTAGATTTCCAAGTCACCTATTCCATAGCCAACTTTCATCATACTTGCTTAAGTGGAATTCTTCTTTTTCTTCTTTTAACACATAGACATTGTTTTCTATTCTTATCCCTTTTGCAACCAACTATCTTGAATTCCTAGAATTTATTTTACAATATTTAGAAAAGAAACTTCACATCCTCGGTCATAAACTTGAATGACACTAAGCACATTATGTTTCAGACCATCTACAAATAACACATGTTGAGCTTTCCGTTTTCCATTACTCATACTTACCATTCCTTTACCTTTTATTTTTCCTGGTGCATCATTTCCAAAAGTTACATTCCCTAATTTGTTTTATACGACTCACTATAGGGTCAGTGCGGCCGCGACTTCAAGTCACAAATAACACATGTTGAGCTTTCCGTTTTCCATTACTCATACTTACCATTCCTTTACCTTTTATTTTTCCTGGTGCATCATTTCCAAAAGTTACATTCCCTAATTTGTTTTCACTTAGAGTTAGAAACTTACTTTTGTCTCAAGTCATATGTTTGGAACATCCACTATCAATATACCAGGGATTCTTTTATCTTTGGGCTGATAACACTAAACCACACTGGTTATCTTCTTTCTTTTTCCAAATCTTGAAATTTTCAGCAGTATGATTCAACTCTGGCTTATAGTTCCTTAAGCGACAGTCTGCGGATTTGTGTCCATAGTAATGGAAATTGTAGCATTATGGTTCACTGAATAACAGATCATAGTGATTGTTATTCTCATAAAAGTTGTTATGTTTCACTTGTGTCCTTCTCCCATCCATCACATGATTTATAGTCTGTGGTTGTTTGTTTCTTGGCTATCTCAATCTTTGTTGTGGAATATAATTATTCCTTGCATAACTTGATTGCTCATATCTAAATCTTAAAGAACAAGTTATATCTTTGTGACCAAAGTTAGAACAAAAAAAAAACATTATCCATAGAAAAATCCCTTGTACCTAGAAAAGAACTGTCTTCTTTGAGCGGTTCAATTTCTTCCATGCTAATAGTTTCTCTGATCTACAAATTTGATTTTGGTACTTTTTATTTCATTCCTTCTTGGTGGCTGATTTTCTTTCTTTGTCAATGATTGTAGACCTGACAAACTTTATGGGTTCTATATTACTTGGATGATCACTACTTGATCCTTCTTCATAGCCCAAGCCAACTTTCAACTTTTGATTCCTTTGCTAATTTAGAATGGAGGTTAATCCTTTTGATTCTTTAATACTTGACAGATTTTGGTGATACAATTCCTTAAACTTCTCCATTTATTTTCTGGTTTTTACTATCTCTTCTTCTAAATATTCACACCTCGCTTTCTTCTCTGATAATTATTGTTTCAGAATGTCCTCTATTTTCTTTGCCTCTTCTAACTCAAGATTTAGTAGAGAAAATTCTTCATCAGGCTTTTTACCATTCATTTTAAACTGCATCGACAATTGTTTTTGTTTTCTCTTCTCAAATCTGAGTCTATCAATTTCTTCCAAAGCACTGATTAATTCACCCTCCATATCCACCACAACTTCTTTGTCATCCATTTCACCTCCTGTGTGTTCATCATCAAGATCTCCCATATCCATAAGCATAAAATCATTCACTTTGTCTTCACATGATGAATTTCTATCTAAGTTTGCTGAGGAATTGTCATTGTTTGCACACAAACTTTTCTTTTTACTATATTTCTTAAATTTGTATTTCTTTTCATCATCAAAGTTCTGGTCCTTTTTCCGGTGAGGACATTAGATGCAAAATGACCTCTCTTACCACAGTTAAAAAATTTGAAGGGGAGCTTGCCTTGATATTTTCCTGATCCTTTCTTTAACCTTCTCACAAATTTTTCCTCAATATCATCTAGTTCTGAATCAATATTCTTGTCTGATTTAAAAGATGCTTCTCTAGTAATGGATTTATCTTTGCTAATTCTAATTTCATATGCAGTTAGAGTTCCTAGGATTTGATCAATGGAAAGAGTTTTAAGATGATTTAGTTATTCTATTGCAGAGACTTTTGGATTAAATTTATCAAGCAGAGATCTTAACATCTTTTGAACTAAAAATGATTTTTCAATCTTCTCACCAAGACCCTTCATGGAATTCACAAGTTCTTCAACTCTAAAAAAATACTTTCTAACTATTTCATCTTCATTCATCTTTATTTGTTCAAATTTCAATCTATATGTTTGAAGTTTGACATCTTTTACTTTCTCATTTCCTTCATAACTGCTAATAAGTTTATCCCACATTGCTTTGGTAGTTTCAAGATGCATCACCTTTACAAACTCAGCTTCAACAAGTCCATTCAGGATAGCATTCATTCCCTTAGCATTAAATATAAACTCTAACTTATCATCCTTGGAAGCTAGCACAATTTTCTTTGTATATCCAATCTCTACTACATCCCAAACGTCAACACCTAAAGCCATTAAGTATGTTCTCATTCTAATCTTCTAGAAGGAAAAATTTGTTCCATCAAATAGAGGAGGCTTAGTGGCTGAAGTCCCTTAATGACTTGTCATGTTTAAGCTTACAAATATACCTTTAAGTCAAAGGAACTTTCTCTAATACCAATTGTTGAAATTACTAAGACAACTGAGAGGGGGGGGTGAATTAGTTGTTACTGTGCTTAAACAATTTTAAGATTATTAAACCATTTTTAATCTTCTCCAAGTAATCATCAACATTATACAAGATATGGACAACATAAATAATGAGCATCAGTCACACACAAGATATACACAGAGACAAATTTTCATGAGGAAACCCATGAGGGGATAAAGCCTCTTCTTCTTCGAAATGATACACAGTCTTTTAAGTTCTGTACGTCATCTATATTTGGGCACCAACTCAATGTAAGGCTACTACCTCTATTTTACAAGCTCCAAATTGCTGAGAGCACCAACTCTCTGATTTCTCTAGAACCCACTAGAAGGAAGCACCAACTCGCTAAGTGTTCCAGCACCAACTGGATGGAAGCACCTACATCCACTTATACAAGCACCAACTTGCATACAGAAAACTCTGTGTTTTCCCAAGCACCACCCTACCACCCTGTTTTCTAGCCACAACTAGATGGAAGCTACAAATCCCAATATTCAAGAATCAACTTGAATATCATAGGACCACAGTCCTCCCTAGCACCACCCTACCTCCCTGATTATAAATAAATGACTGAATAACCAACAATACATATATATCAATTCTTACCATTTCTTCATTGTTCTACCATTCTTCTCTGATTCACTATTCTTCTACTCTGTTCATACTTGTCTTGACTTGCTATCAATTTCTATCTATTCTTTCTCTTTTCTTCTCATGCTCTTTGATATGTGCACATTCTACTCTCTTCACCTATTATGTTCTGTTCATTTTATGTTCCTCATCTCTGAGTTTTTCTTCACACTACACATACTGTAATTTTACCTTTCTACTATTCAAATCATTTTTCAGTAAAAAAAGACAACCTCACACAGTCATGGAATATACCTTTTATGAACTTCTACCCATTTAGTTACACCTCAAAGAAAACGCCTTAGCAACTGAATCACCAAATGTCCAAGAACTATGATTTAGTTCTACTAACTAAATCGTAACTGAATGATTAACTGTGAAGATCAACAATATCCCTTCAATCAGATTCTCAAATTACCAGCACCATTGGATTAAATCCATAGGGTCTTGCATTTATCCCATATGCCCACTGTCTATGACCACGGGCCTAACCAAGAAGCACTTTGCAGTTTTGCGTTTCACAAATTTTGTTGTGAGTCACATTGACTCTTCCATCTCTCGATCATGAAATGGAGCCTTGCAACTTGCAAGCTCCTTCTTTCACGTGCCCATGACGATGACCAAGATATTATCCACAAAGGGATTTCACAATTTGCAATTTGAGGATTCTGTCGTGAGTCTCCTTGATTGTTCCACTTTCGGTACCCAAAATGGAGCCTAGCTATGCTATCTCCTTCCCCTCACATGACCACCGATGGTAACCACAACCTATGCCAAAAGGCATTTTGCATTTCTCATTTAGGCATTCCTGTGATGGAGGGTCTTAACACTCCAAGTCACGATCCTCAAAATGGATCTTAGCTTCATGCTAGATCCTCCCTTAAGACTCTGTCGATGTGACCTTGTCTATGACCACATGCTAGACCTTATCGCAGTTTCACATATCGTGAGTTGGATGGTTAGAGGATTTCCTTCCTTTGACTTTCCAGTCAGTGAAATTTTAATCCCTTGCCACGTGTCCTTCTTGAATCAACAGTCCATATCTTATCATGATTTCAAAGGATGGAGCTCCTCCTTCCTTTGACTTACAGTTAGCAAAAAGCTGGCCTCTCGCCATGTGTAATCTACATCCAACAGTCCATGACTCTCAATCCAAGGGTTTAGATCAATCCTCGATCTGATGACCTAGATCATTTCAGATTTCCCACACCATGCTTCGTTGACTCCTCCAATGTCCAAGTCAACGAAATTCTAGTCACTCACCATGTGTCCTTCTGGAAGATGGATGGTCCTCCTACTTTTGGGACTTTGTAAGCCCACTCCATTTTGCACATAAAGATCATGCTCCTTCTTCTGGATCCAATGAAAGTCGGTATTCGGGCTAAGATCTGATGCCTAAGATCTATTCTCTTCTACTGTGTGCTTCTCTTATCTGAATTCATATCTGACGGTCATCGAGAATTCTGAATGGTATCCATTGATCACTGTTTCTCTTCACTATTGATCTTGTCATTTAATTTAGATCTGATGGTCATCAAGAATTATGAATGTGATCCAACGATCATTGTTTCCCTTCATTGTTGATCTTGCCATTTCCATGCCATTATCATTGCATGACGAATCGTGTTGATCTTCGCCATCAATGACAAACACGCACACGTTGCATGTTGCCTTATGTATGTAACTATGCCAACAATCTCCCCCTTGTTGATATTCGCCATCAATGACAAACACGCTGCCTTCTGTCGCTAAATATGCCAACACTTCTCTTCTTATTGATGTCTTCCCTCTTAAATCAACATCCACATGAACCCTTCCACATTTGTTGGATGTGTAAAATGACATGGCCACCAACCCACTTGATGCCATCCCACCGACCCACCTAGGCACTGATGTACTATCCCACTGGGCTATCGAGAGAATGATATTTCAACACAGATCTTGGAACTTATAGGGGTCTAGTATGGGCCCACCGACTCACTATGTCACCAGGAGATTGATTGCACTAGGGAACCAGTCCACTTGGCTTAGTGTCCCTACTTCCCTAATCTTGACTCCAGTCCAATGTGACCACTATCCCACTAGGGAAAAATTTACATCATGCGTGGGCTCTGCATGGCTCTATGACTCTTCCATGCTTCATGCACAAGTAATACAGGGTCCCTTTTTTATTATAAACCACTTGGTCTAGAAGTCCTCCATGCATGTGGGATAAAATAAAGGTAACTTGCCATCATATATTGATGGTGGAGAACCCATGTGGAGGCGATATTGATAGTTGTTGAGCATTGTCTTCTGATAGAAATAATTGTCACTTATGTTGTTTGGATTGTGAAGGATGAGATCACTGGGAGGTTAGGGGTGTGGAGGATCAACCTAGATGTAGTCTCCAGGGTTGGAAAAAGATATTTTAAACCACAAAAATATTACACCCTCTAGCACTACCCAATCCATTCATTTTATTTAAAATAAAAACCTCCTCCAAACAACTTATGTTTTCCTATAGCAGTCCCTTGAAGGCCCGATGTTGTAAACCAATGGATATGATACCACTATGTTATGCACCTATCCACCACCATAGTTTGGGCATGATACTTTCATAAAACCCTTCAAATCGCTCTGGAACCAATCTATGATGTACCCGTCACAAACAAACCAAATAACTCACTTCTTGAGCCAAGTCAAAATATTGATGCATGAAATAAGCATGAAATAAAGAAGCATGAAATAACATGTGCAATCATTAATATTCATATTAAACTTACAAAGAATATAAATATTCCTTGCATAGTAGTAACCAACAAGTGGGAATATTATTAATGCATATCTCAAAAATATTAATCAATACATAATGGAAATAACTATATATATGCAGAGAAACATCATGACATAAAGCACTTATATTTAACAAAACCAATCTCCAACTAACTACAGACCAAGGACTTTCCACCCAACCTTAGGAATTTTTGTTCCAAGTCTCAAAAACAAGTCACCCCCGAGCCAAGGATATGAATCCATGAGGATGGGTTCCAAGGTGACACTCATTTTCCCAAACCAAACAACACTCAAGCTCTCAAAGGTTTCTCAACACACAACAATCCAAAGTTCACCAGATCTCTTCTCCGAGCCTTCACAACCAAAGAAAATGAATCCCCTTCATTACCATGCAGTCCCTCATGTTTTCCACCTCCTTCTAGGGCTCTAATGCATCTGGTCAAGAATCTCGATGCAGGAACTCTCCAGGACTTGTGGCTATGAAAAGGTTTTATCACAATTCCAATGCTTCCATGCACTTAGGCATCAATTAATTTCTAGAATAATTTACAGTAATTTATAGCCAATAAACAATGGCTCTTATCTTCCCTTAATTAATTCCCCATGCCCATAACCAGACCAAGAACGAAAGAGAAAATAGAAAAATGAATGAGTGATTTCAACCCCCAAGACAATCAAGAACATGGCTTTTTCATCCAGGCAATCCAAGGCCATTCTGGTCTCCCCAAGAGACTCATGCACCCCCTCATATGCACCTCCCAACACAACCATGGGTGATAATTAACTAAACAAAGTATAAAGGTTTAGTCCCTCGGTTCCCCCCTTCTCATGGAATCATATCCCCTTATAACTCTTATCCTTTTCTATCTCGCAGCCAACAATGTATTTTTATTATTATTAAAATGTTCAAAGCATTATATTTCCTAGGAACTTTAGCCCCTTTCAATTGTTCAGGCACTCTGTCCTCTCATTAAATAAACAAATACATTATTAAATTGGGGACTCAAAACCAGGGTATTACACATCGTCTATGTATGCTCCATATGCACGAAAAGATGCAAAAATTTACCAATTGAATAGAATGGTTAAGCAAAAGAAAAATGAAATAATTTGATTAAGAAGGAATGATGAACTAAGGCCCAGGAAAAAACATCAAAATTCTAGAGTATTGTCACTTGCTTTCATATATAGGGTTAACATAGATCATAGTATTGATGATCCCATTCCCAAAACCAAGCCTCCCTGAATTCCCAACCCCAAAGTAGTTGTAATGGAGGAATGTTTGTTAGGATATTTAGAAACTTAGGAGTTAGTTAAGATCAACTTGGTATAATGTGTCATTAGGTAAGAGTGTGTTTCTTTAGTTTTCATTTATAGTTAGGAAATTTGATGGTCACGATATGCTCTCGACATAGAGTGATCCAATGGTTCATATTCTCCTCAATCTTAATGACTACATTGACTCGTAGCTTAGCAACCAATTGGTCCATGATCTATATTTAAAGACCATGAAGTGTCACTTTTCGATGATCAATTGTGAGAAAGTCTCTTGTAAATCTCTCTATAAGTTTTTCTTTTGCATTAATAAATTTCTCTAAGTGGCCATGTTGGATGGGGTTGTGGATGTTTCCCTGTAGGGGTTTTACCACGTGAAAACATCGGTGTGTTCATCTTTGATCTGGCTATTTGAGTGGTTACTTAAGTTTTTCATCCTCTATTAGAATAGTTGTGTTGTCGAACATGATATCAGAGACAGGTTTGAAGACCCTCTCCCATTGTAGATCGAGATCGTGAAGTCATTTTTCCTTGTCTCTTGTTTGTTCCATTTTTGTACATCTGAAAATATTGTTTCATTGTGTCTAGAGTGCTTTTTTCAATCAGAAGCACATTTTTTTCAGTCGAAAAGGTTTCCATTTCCCCAAGATATGGCCATTTTAGTCAAATCCAAAGGTATACAACCCGAATACGCCCTTTTAAGTTTTATAGAGTTGTTATTTTGGTTTTCTATTTTTTGTTTATGGGTTTCTACTCTTTCCGATCTATGTATTCTTTTCGCCCCACATATTATATGATCTCGGAAAATCATAAATGAATTGAAAATGGTTTTCTTGCCTACATATTCTCTTTGTCGTGTGCTCTATGTGATCTCAATAAATAAAAAATAGAGGGAAAAGCTACATTTTCCGGATAAGCTAACCGAGATCTAACCCTTTTTGTCATTAAGAAGAGAATTTTTTTCTTCGATGAAAAGTGTTTCTTATGAGCACGCTCTCCAAGGATATTTTCAAAAACAACAACAATCTTCCTTCTAAACAATACAATATATTTTTCACTAGCTCACATGGTTAAAATTTGTTTTATTAAGTAAGAGGTCTAGAGTTCAAGGCTCTTTGGTTAGCATTTATGTCTTTTTTCAAAAGGGAATAACTTTTACATCTGAATTCCATTTTCAATTTCATTTTTTTTAAACACTCTAATTTTTCAAGATATTTCCATCCAAGCCATCAATTTCATATTTTAAATCCATATTCTCTACATATTTACTATGTCTTCTCCCAGTGATATTTTTCTTACTAGTACCAACTACTTCCAATGGAAATCCCATATGGAGGATTTATTAAGAAGTAAAGGATTGTACCGGATTACCTTGGGAAAATAAGAAGAACCCATTGGTGAAGGCAAGTATGTCAAATGGATTATTAGGAATGATGAATCTAGTGGAATAATCGGAATTTCATCAAACAATTTGTTGTGTAGTGGTTTATAGGTGTTTTTTGATGGAATGGTTCTAACAAACATCTTTCATCCCTTAGAAATATATTTAACACATAATATATGGCAACAATTAACTATGAACAACAACAACTAACCCATATCAAAAGAAAGAGCTAATTTGATATTCATTATCCTCCAAATCCGAAATGATACAATAAAAATATAACTCACAAGATTGTTTTAAAAATATGGCCACTTGAATTGTACAACTTGGCTGGAAATTAGAGATATTGGTTGGTTGTAACAACAAAGAAGCTCCCACTATACAGTTGCAAAATGGGTATTTTCCACCTAGAATTTGACCTCCTTGTAATATTCATCTTCCCAAGCAATAAATTGACCTCCTCACAACAAATTTTGACCCAACTTGGATATAAATCACCCAACAAAGAAGAGGTGACTTCGGCAAGCATAAACTTGACCCTTCTACTCTCATAATTTTCCCAGTTGCAAGTACTCTTCCCGAGATGAGATAACTCATCCTAATGGAGAATCTTTGACCTAATATACTCTAAACTCAACCCCCCTTGCTCAAAGAATTTGTCCCATCAATGGAAACTCGACCCACTAGGGTAAATATGACCCTCCTCTCATATAAATTTTTTTTGTTGTAGCAAGAAACAATCCAACAATGAAACTCATCCCTCAAGCTAAGAAAATGTTTCCCACAACACCAAAAATGAATCCATAATCCAACTCTACTTCTTCAATCCAAATCGACCTTTGCAAATGAATAACTCAATCCTCGAATGATAAAACTCAGCCACAATGAAATATGTAAATGCTATTTCCTCCACGACCGGTTAGGGTCGATAGTCTCACCACTGAACCCAATCTTTCTCTAGGGTTTTCATCCCAAGAGCCAAATCCACAAGAGCTCTCTCAATTTATTTTTTAGAAAATAACAATGCATAATGAGAAAGGGAAGCCTCATTCCTCTTTTATTTCCTCGTTCACCCCTTTTTTACCCTTTTCCATTTTAATAAAGTAAAAAGACTTTATAAACTCAAAGTCACTTAAAACACCTTTATACTTAATTACTCAATGTCAATTTTTTTTTAAATATTGTTTTTTCGCTCTGATAACATCAAATAATTAATTAATTATTTTTTTTCCACTGACTATGCCCTATGCGAATCACTGCAGCTATTTCATAAAATTATGGAATTATCATTTTGAAGTGTACATTACATTCCTTCCTTCCCGAGATTGTTTTTCCTCAAGTAACTGCAAGTTAGGATGCTACAAGATTTGGTCGTATTCCCACATGGCATCCTCTATTGGAAAATCTCTCCATTTGATGAGGTTCTCTCAGATCACCTTGTTTTGTAGTATCCTTTCCATGAACTCCAAAAACTCCTCTGGAACCAACACCAAATTCCCCTCCTCATCCAATGGGGGTAACTCTGTTGAAGAAGTGACTTGTTTTCCCAATTCCTTCTTAAGGCATGAAACATGGAATACATTGTGGATCTTACTTTCTTTTGGCATCTCTATCTCATTGTTATAACCCTAATTTGCACCAGACATGCTTACCTGGCATCAGGCCATCTCAGATTCCTTCTTTGCCAAAGCACTACTGACCAACTCTTCTTAAAAACACTTTTTATAAAGGCCCATGCACCCTACTCTATTACTGCACGCGTGTACATGCTCGCTGACCCAAAACAACCTGCGTGTACCTACAAAAGCACGAAAAAAGGAAAGTTTTCGATGGAACACACAGCTTTGGGTGAGTTAACTAAACTTTCTGGCCATGCATGGCCAAGGGTACGTCCAAATACCTATCTTCTTCTAGCCTATAAAAGAAGGGTTAGGGGTCCCATCTGGAAAAGGAGAATCATAGTAAAGAAACTATACTCGATTGCACATTCCCTTTGTCCCAACCCTTTAGCCATCCTCGTGCGAAGAGAAATATAGAGCAAAGAAGTTGGAGGACAGTTGAAGAGGATCCCAGGACCAGGTTTGTGGAGCAGTGGTCGGCTTCATCATTGTAAGTTGATTTGTTGAAGTTAATAATAAAGAGATACTTTTCCCGTCCCACCATATGAGGTTTTCATGGTTTATTGCACATATTTTGATTGAATCTCTAACCCATTAATCTATATATCAAATGCATGTGGAGTTATTTGTTTGTCTTGTGTGAATGCAGGTCATTCTTGGGAGGAGATCTACAGTCAAAGAGCAATCAATCATAAAGAAGGATCAACATCAAACACCCGAAATAAGGTATGCTCACTTGATCTTCTTAACTATGTATTTGCTTAATAATAATGGGGATTAGGTCTGGGACGATGGTAGAAAGTAGGAATATTTTGGTCTTTTCTACATGCATGATAAAACCCTAAGTGCTAGTCCGTAGAGGGATTTCCCACTCACAATAGAATTGGCGACCATACTGGGGATGTCTCTAGGGTTTCTGGGAATATTTTTTGGGTATTTTTAAGAACTGGTTTCCTTTCCTGTTTTTAAAGTTTCTGCAAAAGTCTGAGCTAACAAAGATTCTGGTCTTCCATACCATTACTCTTTGTTTCTTTGCTTAACTGTAATTTATTTTTCGAGACCCACAGAGGTACATGCGACCTATATAAGGTATGAACGCGTGTACCTGTGCCCTGCATTCTCACAGCCCACGTGTACACGCTAGCTGAAGAAGTGTTAGTCACATGTATGATTCTAGAAATTTTATTTTAGAGAGGCAGTCATCCTCTTCCCTATCAGAATTAGTCATTCTCAGGGGTTTTCTGCAACTCTTTCTAGTCTTTGTTGTTTGCAGTCTATAGCTTAGGTTTTGCCTTGGATTGGTTTGTTCTATGAAGTTTTCCTTGAATTTTTTTCTTTTTTTGTTAAAGTAAGTGTCTGAGTCTTCAAGAGATTCTGGTTCTGAGTACTAGTAGTCTCTGCCTGGGCTGGCTTGCTTGGATTTTCATTTGTCTCAGAGTTTAATATATACACGCAGCTTGTATAAGGTCAACACGTGTGTATATGCTCTCTGACTTTACACAGCTTGCGTGTACACGTCTGCTGTTGAACTGTCAGCAATGTGATTGTGGGGAGAATTTTTGTTGAAGGTGAGGCAATCATCCTTTCCTTTGAAAAGAGTTATACCTCTCAGGTTTTGGGTCTCTGTCATAGCAGTCAGTAATTTAGGTTTGATCACAACAATAGCTTTCTTTTTCATTTAGAAGTTTTTCTCAAAATTTTCTTTTATAGTGTTTTTAGACAAATGTGAGAGTCCAATTTTAATTTTCTTGTGTGTGATTTTTAAAGTGAATTTTTGCGATTTGCGCTTAGGCTAGAAATTTTCTTGGTTTTGACTTGTTGGTATTTTCCCTTTTTGCTTTGTGAGCATTCAAATAAAAAAAAAAACTTTTATTTCTTTGTTTGGTTAAAAAGTGTTTTTTTGCATTAGTAACCAGGGAAAAGTCTTTTCTTTCATAAGTTATTGACGGTTTACTTAGATCATAAGTAGCTCATAGTCGAGTGAAATCTTGCTTTGAGTTTTCTATTCAAAAATCTTAGAAAAAATTTTAAGTTTGAAAAGTTGTTCAAGAGTTGAGTTAAGTAAAGCTTTTTTTTTTCCAACTTTCTGTTTATTTTTCTTTCGTCTTTCAAACATCACTAGTTTCACTTTCATAACCTTTGACTTAAGACAAGCCATAAAATTTAATGTTAAATCTAAAATCCATTAGAATTTTAATGTTTGTAGGGTCAACCAACTAGTTTAAGGTTAGGGCCTTGAATTAGGTTGGAGAGGAAACTCTTCAGGGCCATTAAAATCAAACATTGGAGTCTGAGTTAGGGAGTGTCAAAGTCTAGTATCGTGAATTTTATCCAGGACCCCCCTCTAACACAGGGGATAAACATGAGGTTGCGTGCGGAAAGGTAGCGGAGATAACCCCTCCAAAGCTGGACCAATCGTAGTGGAGAATACATATAGAGGGCTTGTTTTGGGATTATTTGATTGCATTTACCACGGAGCTTCGTGGGTCTTGAATGCATTCGAGGTCCTTATTTGTCTTCTAGAACACTTTCTTTCAATACCCTTGATAGGTTTCGAGCTCGATACCCTGCTCATTGTGGTCTACCCGACTTTCGACTGTACCTGCCAGGTGACTATTCGCACACTGGCAGCCTAGTTGCCTATATTTTTAGGGACATACACAGGTGACTGCGGGGGTATACCGCGGTACCTAGGACAGACATCGGGCCACACTTTGCAGAGTATACCCAAAGGGTGATTTTGTGTTTTAGACTTGAAACTCCAACCACTGATCTTTCGACACCCATCATTGTACCGATTCACCCTTACGAGTGCTAGACAGTGTCGCACGCAACAATGGAAACAAATGTTGTCACTGCCTGTGGGAATTCTTCAATTCCCACTACGGTTGTCACCACAGGAGAATTTCCACCTCCTAACCTATTGTCACTGGTTCGAGCCACCATGGTATCGACCACCTATACCTCGCACAGTGGTCTGATTCTGTCTATGGCGGTGGCTACAACCCCTTTTCCACCAAGTGTGACATGCCCTCCGTTCTCATATAGGATGCCTAGCTCAGGTACAAGTCCTGTACTTTCCTATTCCACTTCACAGACTTTAGGTCTAGGGGTAGGGAGCTCTAACTCTCCTTTGCAAGGCCACATGGGGGGCACTTCTACTCCTTTTAACGCTTTCCCTTATGGGGGAGGTCATATACCTCCTTCATCCCCTTCACTCAGTGGTACGCATCAGCAATCCATCCGGCCACCTACACACCATAGTTTATTTGGAGCAGGGAGTCAATGACCACCTTCACATAATATGCTGGTAGGTTTGACACTGTTTTCTTTGTTCGGTGTGTTTGGTAATAATGCCTTCTCGTCATTTGCTTTCCTGGCTGGGGGCAACCCTGGTTTCGGACAACCTATTCCTATGCAGGGTACTATTCCTGCACAGGGGGCAAACACAGAAACTTCTTCCACATTAGGGCCTTGGAATTCTTGGCAAGGATCCGTTCCCTCATCAGGAATGTCGATATGGGGCAATTCTTTCCATAGTCAATGGAACCCTGGACAAGGTACTATGCCTATCCCTATGGGATTGACATGGGGCAACCCTTCCCAAAGTCCTTCAAATGTAATGTATGCCCATCCATCTACGTCCTATTTTGGGAATCGGCCAATGATGTCTCCTCACACGTAGAATCCATACGTTGGTCATGGCCATGGTTTTTACCAGAACCCAAGCTAGTGGCCAAACTTTTCCTGGCAACCTGGTACCAGTCAAACTCCATGTCCCTTTTTGCCAGGTTATCACCAACAACCCAAACTACCTTTCCTGGCAACCTTACATTTTCCATACTTGACAAGGTTGTTGAATGACCCTATCTGTCATGATCCATGTTGGCCCCCTATGCCAACAAAGTTTCCTTCAGACATACCAAAGTTCGAAGCCAAGCCGAAAGAAGATCCAAGCGATCATGTGACTACCTTCCATCTTTGGTGCTCATCTAACTCATTGAAAGATGACTCCGTACAGTTGTGATTGTTTCAATGTACTCTCATTGGGAGTGCCACAAAATGGTACATTGAGCTCGACCGGTCAAGATACTCTTCCTTCGGTGAATTGGCAATGGCCTTCCTAAACCATTTCCAATTACCTGTGAGATACGATGCTGGCACAGAATTGTTGGCCAATTTCGCACTGACAAAAGCGGACCATATCTCTGATCACATCTGAGAATGGAGACACCGGAAGAGTTTAATTAAGGTGCCAGTCCCACCAACATTCCTTCTTGAGTGGTTCCTTAAGTCTTTGGTCCCACAGTTATCCAAAGACGTTGTGACATCAAGAGTGTTTTCTAAAGAAGATGCCATCATGAGAGATCAACATCTTGAGCTCATCTATTCTCAATCTGGTTTCTTATACGAGATCTTTCCAGATGCGCCATGTTCAATACTTGATAAAACCAGATAGAGAGTTGGACCACATGCTGATGGTATTGTTGGTTTAGCACAAAAAAAACTCACTGAGCAATGGACAAAGCAGTTGCTGCAATTGTCTATACAACACACAACGTCCAGCCAAACTACTGTTTTGGCTGCTCCCCCTACTAAAACATCGGATGTACACACAATGCAATCGACAAATCCAAAGGCCACCCAGTAGCCTGAAGGAAAGAAAAAAAAATGAAAGAAGGGTAAGGGGGATAAGAAACCCACTAATAATGATGGCGGGGAAAACACTGAGAAACAAAAAGCAAGGTATCCGTCCAACCTATGCATGGAAGACCACCCGACCCACCAATGTCCTCGACTTGCAGAGGCCCAAAAGTTTGTGACACAACAACAACCTACTGTGTTAACCAATCCATTTCAGCATGGGAAAAATCTAACCCAAGCCTCTACAAGCGCAAAAGGGGGCAGTCAAGGACCCTCTCCATCTTCGAAAAATCCCACATTTGTGACTGTATATATGATGAAGGGTGATGCTTTTATATCAACTAGAGTGCATGAGTACAGTAAACCAAGCACTTCTGAGAAGGGAAAAGAAGCTGAACTCCCATCTCTTCCTCTACAGATTGAGAAGACTTTGGGAAAAACAATGACACGCATCCCAAAAGGCACATTCAAAAACGATTCTCACAACCCAAATGCAAGGGCTACCCAGAACTATTCTATGGTGGAGGATTTGTCTCAAACCCCTTGTGCGATGTCCACTTTGGAGGTCCTCCAAAGTTTCCCTTCCTAGAAGAAAGATTTTTTAACTGCTTTAGGATCTAACAAGACTTGTAATTTGGGTACCATAATGCTAGATACAATGGAATTAAAACCTCATCTGCCTTACCACATAGCGTTTCAGATAGTAGTGGCTCACCCCACAAAAAAATTTACTCGAAATATTTTCCGCACGGTGGTTGATGAGGGCGCCTCGACATGCATTATGTCATTGGCATGTTGGAAGGCCATTGGCCAGCCCATTTTTTCTTCGTCGCCTACTCTTCTCACTTCTTTTGATGGTCATTCATTCCAACCACATGGTATCATTCCCTCTTTCCCCATGCAGTTGGGAGGGAAGACCATGTGCGTCGAGGTAGAAGTAATCGATGTGTACCTCGACTACAACCTCTTATTAGGAAGGAGTTGGACTTATGCCATGCAAGCAGTGGTTGCTATAGTTTTCCGAGTCTTGTTGTTTCCACATGAGGACCAGATTGTGACCATTCATCAATTGCCTTTCTCCAGACCTGACCCTTCATTGAGGGTGTTTGTAGTCCCGATGATTGATAATCCTCAAGCAGGCATAGTCAATGTAGGGGTTGGTTTGTGCCCATATTTGATGGGTACCTTCGATTACCCGCCCCCTCAAGGT
>CBVK0102655584.1:0-16307 GCA_900067695.1 Picea abies | reverse complement strand
CAGCTCTTTCTTTCCCTTCACTACAAAGCCTTCTGGTTGCTTCATGTAGATTTCTTCTTCTAGATCCCCATGTAGGAATGTTGTCTTCACATCCATCTATTCCACTTCAAGATCAAAAACAACAACAATAGATAAAATAAATATAATAGAAGTTAACTTAGCAACAAGAGAAAAAATCTCACCAAAGTCAATTCCCTCTACCCGGGAATAACCTTTTTCTACTAACCGAGCTTTGTATTTCTCCACTTTACCTTGTGCATTAAACTTCTTCTTGAAAAACCATTTGCTACCAACCGATTTTCTTCTAGCTGGCAGCTCAACTATATCCCATGCCTCATTCTTATACAAGGCATCCATTTCTTCAACCATGGCCTTCTTCCAGAGTTTATTATCCTTTGAATTCACTGCTTCCCTGGCAGTTCTGGGACAATCATCAGTAATAGATAAAGAAAAATTGGAATGAAAATTAAGTGGACTATACCTTTCTAGTTGCCTTCTATCTCTCATTGATCTCCTCAATACTGGGGTATGAGGTTCTTCTTCTTTTTCTTCTTCTTCCTCTTCTTCAGATGATTCAGATTTTGCATCATCCAACTCAAGCTCTATTTTATTAGGTTCGTCTTACATTAGTAGGAATTCCTATTTGGACACATCTTTTACCTCTATGAAAACAATATCTCGACTGTAAACAGTTTTCTTGGTTTCTAGGTTCCAAAGATTATAACCTTTCACACCATCTTTATAACCAATAAAGATACACTTTTCATCTTTATTATCCAGCTTACTCCTATTTTCCTTTAGAACATGTACATAAGCATCACAACCAAACACTCTAATATGTTGAAGAGAGGGTTTCTTTCCAGACCATACCTTGTGTGGAGTTTTATCATCCAACATTGATGAAGGTGATCGATTGACTAGGTAACATGTTGTACCCACTGCCTCTGCCCAGAATTCTTGTCCTAACCAGGCACCGCTGAGCATGCTCCTTTCTTTTTCCATTAGTGTCATGTTCATCCTTTACGCAACTCCATTCTACTGAGGAGTGTATGGAGTAGTCTTCTGCCTTGCTATACCACACTTTTACAGAATTCTTCAAATTCATTTCCGCATAATTCTCCACCATTATCACCAGATGGGAATCTTACTCAATTTTGTGTACCATATATGAAATGTTCACAGAAATCAAAATCCAGAGTGCAATTAGGCATACCTTCAACCATACCTTTACCGTGTAGTGTTCGAAGGCCCTTTTCTCCAATATGTCTCAGTCTTTGATGCCACAACATGGTCTTCTTTTTTGGGACAATATTGGTCTTGTCTCCTTCATTTCTCTACTTAGGGACAACAAAACTATTACACCCATTAGTATAAGAGCTTCCCAACAACTTATACAGAGTTCCACAACAAACTCCCCTCATCAACACCATTGCTCCTCGTACCATCTTGCAAGTGTTCTTTTCAAATATAGTTTTCACTTCTGCATCACCCAACTTGCTTATAGATATTAGGCTCCTGGCTAGTTTTGGAATGTGTAGAACCCCGGGGAGAGTTCTAATCCTTCCATCGTTTAGAAAAAACTCAACTCTTCCACGTCCCAAGATTTTTGTTGTCGAGTCATCTCCTAGGAATATCTCCTAGGAATACATCACCACCATCATATTTTTCATATTCAGAGAACCACTCCCTATGAGGAGTCATATGGTATGACACACCTGAGTCAATCAACCATACATCACGGTCTACATGTTTGCTTGTAGATGCTAGGTAAACATCACCTCCTTCTTTAGTGGAGGTTTTTGCCTCTATGGAAGAGGTACTATCAGATCCCTTTGTTTTTTCAACCTTCTTAGACTTGCAATCTTTCTTATAATGCCCTATTTTACCACACTTCCAGCATTTCCTCAAAGATTTTCCTGGAGACTTAGAACTACCTGTAGATTTAGATCTCCACCCTGAAGGCTTACTAGGGTTCCTGTCTTGGGTACTCCCTCTTACAAATAAAGCATCTGTGTTGTGACCATCCATGATTTTTCACCTCATCTATTTAGATAAAAAAGATGCAACTACATCCTCATACTTCAATGTAGATTGAGTGGTACTACCTATTGCTACAANNAACTACATCCTCATACTTCAATGTAGATTGAGTGGTACTACCTATTGCTACAATCAGATTATCCCAAGAGTCTGGCAAAGAACATAACAAAGTAATACACTTATCTTCTTCTACAATTGTAATATTAACAGAGCCAAGTTGAATTACTAGAGTATTAAAGGAATTTAGATGTTTTGTCACAGAATCTCCATATTCCATCCTAAGATGATACAACTTATTTCAAAGAAACAACTTGTTTACCAAGAACTTTGATTGATACAAATTCCCCAACTTATCCCATAGTTCCTTGGTTGTAGATTCTCCTGAGACATTCAACAACACTGAATCTTCCAGGCAGAGTCGAATAGTACTCCTTTCTCTTCTATCCAAAACCACAAAAACCGCCCAAAAACAAATTTCAGGGCACTGCCCCGAACGCTATGCGTAAATAGGGGGGGGCATACCTGCCCCCCCTGAGACCCCCTAGGAAAGTACCTGGCGCACATGACACAAATAGAGCACTAGTGCGAGGGATCGTCAGACGCAGTTGTCATATCTGACGTGCCCACACACACGCATGAAAAGAATACAACACATGCCCAACAACACACTCTCCAAAGCACAAAACACACAATAGTATCTTGTGATAAGGAGTGTCAAATTCCATTTGCAACATTTTGTCCTGGGAATCCCTTCTCACACAAGGGTCAAACCTAAGGTCACATTGAGATTGACAGAGATACTCACCCTACTTTGTTGATCTCGATGTAGAGATTGCACGTATTATGGGGGTCACTTGAAGGTATACCCACAATGATGAGTGGAAGCGTCTCAAGTTGATTTCAGGCTAGATACCCTACCCTTGTGTGTGGATCAGAGTGTCGACTATTTCCCCAGGCATCATTGTTGTTTGTGGTAACCTTAGTAGCCTATATTCTTAGGGTCTTACACTAGGTGATTGTGAAGGGGCAAGTATTCATGGTACCTAGAATCGACATTGGCCAAACTCACTTGGTCTCCTTGGAGGGTATACCCACGATTATGTGTGGGAGATTACACCAGGGTGTAAGTCTATTAAGAAGGTCATCAACGTAACTTTTCCACCCTTTCTTAGCCCCTTCTTGTCTTTTCGTCGTGACGTTGGATTTCATCACCAACTAGTGACTTCGGAATTGGAAGGTCTTCTTTACTTGGTTTTGATTCCTAGATTTTACTAGAACATGTTGTTTTTTTACCCAAGTTGGCCATAGAATTTCTTTCGTAATATTTCAACTCGATAACAATTGAACCTCCACACCATTCATGTAGAATGCAAGGCCTACCTCTAGAAGATCTGGAAGGTTCTCAACCCTTTCCTACCAACTCACCAGAGGGCTCTCCTCAACAGAGTGAAGTCCAAGACGTTTCCACTCCACAAGTGGAAATAACTAACTCTTTAGAACGGTTCCAAATTACCAACTCTCGAGAGGACTTCCGACTTCCTCCCGACTTTGTGAGACGTATTGTTCGAGTGAATTCTTCCGAAGAAATAGTTGTTGAGTCTTCTGGATTACCAACCGGACCTTTCACAGGACTCAAGGGTCAAGATCCTTTTTGGACTACTCACATTTTTAGATGGGATCTCTTCGGCTCAGGAGAAGGCATTGATATCACTATCACACCTGAGTTGCCTGAAACATCCGATCTAGATGCAATACCTTTTACTACTGCCTATTATTTTCTTGGTTCTGATGCTCCACCAGTCGACCACATCTTGACTATCCCCCTACAAACGGTCCATTACACAATGGTCCCAGATACTATGCGTCCTTATTCCAGGATTACGATGGCTAGCCAAGATCCCATTGGCATGTCCCCTTCGCCTATATTAACCCCAACACTTCCACATGGATATCATGCATTGAATGCTTCTATTTCTGCTCCTACACAAATTCCATCCGGGACTCCTAGCATTTCCACTCCTTCTAGGCACCATCTCGTTCCTGGTTTCATTCCAACACTTCCTCGACCCCCTTTCACAGGACCTCTTCCATTCTCTATTGGAGGCACTAACCCTAGTGGCACCATCCCATATTTCACACCTAATTACCAGATTCCTGTCCATGGACAATTTCACCAAGGAGGCCAAACCCAATCCCCTTTTGCAGGACAAATCCCAATTGGGATGCAACCCTGGATTGGAGGGAAACCCCCACCTACCCCACCCTATGGACAAAACAATCCTCCATCCTTGGCCCAGTATTGGAAATATCTTATCCAAAATAATCCTCACTCGACTGGGGGGAAACAACCTCAAGCTAGCTCCTTTGTACCCCCTAGTACAGGCCAACCATATCCAGGTACGTCCAATCCTATTTGGGGCTTGAACGCTCAACCCCACGCCCATGTTCAAGGGAACAACCCCAACCAATACAACCCTATAAATTACTCACCTCCACACAAACAACCGAATCTGCCCGGATCTTCGCATTATATTCAAACTTCTTATGGTCCCACTAGTCTACCGACGGGACTCCCTCCCCAAAGTCACCAGTACCCACACGTGAATACATAGTTACCCTTTTTATCCACCCTGGACCTCCTTGATCTGTCGATAATTTTAAATGATCTGATCCGTCACTCTCCTCAATGGCCCGCAATATTGGCCAAACTACCATTCAACATCCCTAAATTCAATGGTAAACTAGGAGAGGACTCGAACAATCATGTAATGACTTTTCACCTTTGGTGTTCATCCAACTCTTTGATGGATGACTCTATTCGTTTACGCCTTTTTCAGCGAACTCTCACAGGTTCCATCGTGAAGTGGTATATAGAATTACCACAAGGATTCTTCACCGACTTCAACACCCTCGCTATGGATTTTCTCACCCACTATCAATTACCGATCCGCTACGAAACGAGAACCAAAATTTTTAGTTCTTTCAAACAAACCAAAACCACTCATATCTCTGATCACATTCATGAGTGGTGATGAAGATGATGTCTCATCAAACTTGAACTTCCCTATTAGTTGTTGGCAGAGTGGTTCAAGAAATCATTCATGAATGACATCATTCATGACATTTCCATGGGTGGAGTTGTCACAGAAGAACATGCAATTAGTCGTGCTCAATACCTTGACCTCATTTACTTACAAACAAGTACTCTTTACGACTTACTCCCTTACGCACCTCGTCCTTCTACTTCTACTGCTTCAACTACTCCTACTGCTTCTCATGTAGTTGATGGTGTGATTGACACTTTCCATGCCCAACCCTATTCCATCCAAGCCTCTAGCAACAACCCCAAATCCATTACTTCTAATGTTCAAAATTCTTTGTCACCTACCCCTCCCACCGGTAAGACTTTTGAGGTGAACTCGGTTCAATCTACCCCCGCCGGAAAAAATAAATCCAAAAAAGGGAAGGGTATGAATAAGGAGGATAAAAATAATCCACAATCTGAAAATACCAAAACACAACCTGTTGACGATAAGGATAAGCGAAAACCCTAATACCCTTGTCTTATCTGTGGTGATGATCACTACGCTAAGGATTGTCCAAGATGAGCCGAGGTTACTAAGTTCCTTCAAGGGACCCCGAAACCACCTACTCCGACCGTGTTGTCACAACCCTTCCCTTCTCAACAACAGGCCCAATTGGTCATTCATGACCAACCTTCCCCCTCCACTACATCCTATGTCTTAATGTGTACAGGTGACTCAAATAAAAATGACATCACACTTACTAGTCGAGCCAAAGATTATTCTTCCTCCAAAGAGAAGGTTGATGAAATACCTCCTTCATTGGTCCAACCATCTCCCATGACTCCACCTACCAACGATCCTCTTCATCTCGAACGATCAAGCCTAGATAAATTTCTTCACCCTCCCCCAAAGGGTGTTGTCTAAAAATCTGCTTTCAATCCTCATGCATGTGCTACCCAGAACTACAGTATTATAAAAGATCTGTCCCAAGCACCATCCATGATGTCAGCCCTCGAAGTCCTTCAGAGTTTTCCTATACAACAAAATACACTGTTGAAATCTATTGGTGGAATCAACCCTACCGATAAAAATTTAATAATTTTTGACTTGGAAGATCACAATCCATAGTTACCCCCTCAACTCACATTCCAAATACAAGTTATTGTCTCCGAAAAGAAAATTTGTAGAATAGTTATTGATGAGGGTGCCTTGACGTGTGTCATGTCTATTACCTACTAAAAATCCATTGGCTCTCCTCCTTTAAATGAATCCCACAACATGCTCAAAGCCTTCAATGGCTTTGGTTTTAAGCCTTACGATGTCCTCCCTTCATTTCCTATTACGTTAGAAGGCTAAATGATCAACGTTGAAGTGGAGGTCTTTGATGCTCCTCTCGATTACAACCTTCTACTTGGCCATAGTTGGATCAATTCCATGCATGCAGTTGTGACCACTCTTTTTCATGTCGTAGGTTTCCCACATCAAGGAAAAGTAATTACAGTGGACCAATTAACCTTACTTCACTCCGATGCACATACTGGCAACATACCTTTCATTGCAAAAACACCCCATGGATATGAGAATGTCGATGTCGGTCTTCTTAAAGATTCCTCTTTCATGGGTACTTTTCCCATTCCACCACCCAATGTTCCACATTTGTTCGTCGCCTCGATCAATATGATTTCCACCTTTGTTCGTGAAACCCCTGCATCTTATGACCCATGGAAAGTACCCAACCCCAGAGATCATCTTCATTATGGTGACCAAATGCCTTTGAGTCCGATCGAATATGCTTATAAAGTCATTCAATCGACGACCGCTTCTACCCCTTCTCTTGGTGTTTTATCTACGAATCCATTCCGCATCATGTTTCCTACAGACAAGATGATTATGTCTATTATGTCCATGGAAGATACCCCTTGGGATGATCAACATCATTGTTCCATCCTCTTCCTGGAACAACACACCATTGAGAGTTACCAACGGATCTCGACCCCATCGACCATTGTCATCATTTCTACCGTTCCTGAGTCTACACACGATATGTTCTACGAAGGGAACTTAAGTAATATCTCACCCACCATCCCCCTCAACATATCCATAAAACTTTGAGTTGTCGAAAATGTGTATATCGGAGCTTCATGTTCCCATGACAAAGTTGTCACCTACAAGTCTCTTTTCCAAGAATTCAGTGATGTATTTTCATGGAGCTATGAAGAAATGTCGGGTATTGACCTCGACATTGTTGTACATGAGATTATGACATACCCAGGCGCTAAACCTGTCTAGTAACTACTTTTTCCAGTCCACCCATGTAAAGCAGCCGCTATCAAGCTTAAAGTTAAGAAGCTTCTCAAAGATGGAATTATTTACCCTATGGCTCTAACTAACTGGGTTTCCAATCTTGGTCTGATCAACAAGAAACAAGGTACGATCCACGTGTGTGTTGATTATAGAGACATTAATAAATCTTGTCCTAAAGACAACTTTCCTACCCCCTTCATTGACTAGATCATCAACGATTGTGTCGGAAGTGAAATCTTCTCTCTGCTTGATGGTTTCTCCAGATATAATCAAATGAATATCATACCCATAAACCAACACAAGACCGTTTATATTTGTCCTTGGGGCACTTTCACCAACCGGAAACTTCTATTCAGTTTAAAGAATGTCGACGCAACTTTTCAATGTGCTATGTCTTATGCCTTTCATGATATAAAGCACATTGTGCAGCCATATCTCGATAACTTACCATCTCATTCCATGCATCGTGTAGATCATCCAACACACCTCTGCGCCATTTTCCTTCGATGTCGGTTTTACCATATATGCTTGAATCCCCACAAATGTGTTTTTTGTGTAGAATCCGGCCGACTTATAGGCTATATTGTTTCACGTCAAGGGACCAGGGCAGATCCTTTGAAGGTCAAGGCAATTCTCAATCTTCCTCCTCCTTCCTCACTTTTCCAGCTACAAAGTTTGCAAGGGAAGGCAAACTTTCTCCGTCGTTTCATCCCGAACTATGAAGAGCTAACTCTTGGATTTACTCGACTGCTCAAGAAAGGTTCTAAGTTCGTATGGGATACCACTACTAACAAATATTTCAAAGCTTTGAAACTGTCTTTAACTCATACCCCGCTACTCTTCCCACCTGATTACAGTCAGGATTATTTCCTTTATCTCGTAGCCTCAGACTATACCATCGCTATGGTTCTCATTCAGGAGGATTATTCTCATGACGAACATGTCATTTATTATTTGATTTGAAGTCTCATGACTACCGAAACCAAGTATTTACATGTTGAAAAACTGGCCTTGGCCGCCATCCAAGTTGTTCAACGTTTCTGACACTATATCATTTTATGCAAAACTATTGTGATTTTCAACTACAACCCTATGCAACACATCCTTACACACCAATTGCTGGGGAGAAAATACTCCAAATGTATAGTAATACTCCAAAAGTTTGACTTAGAATTCGAATGCACTAAGTCCAAGAATTCCTTGGGTTTTTTTGAGTTGATATGTGACCTTCCCTGTTCTGAGATGGAAAATGTAGTAAAGGATTCATTACCCAATGAATCCCTTTTCCTGATTAGTTCCGATGACCTTTTGTATGGGGATATCATCATATATCTCCAGAACCAAACTTTTTAGCCCGATTTATCTAGCATTGATCGTCATCGAATACATTTCCAAGCCCATCATTATTTTATCCTCGGTGATACTCTTTATCGTCGTGGGCTTGACTCCATTTTTCAACACTGCCTCATGTTTGACGAAGCTGAGAAAGCCCTGAACGAATGCCATTATGGAGCATGTGGTGGTCACATGTCTGGGTATGCTACTGCCCAGAAGATCTTACGAGTGGGGTATTTTTGGCCTTCTTTATTCAATGATTGTATAATAACTATCTAAAAATACCACTCTTGACAAACCTACAACAACAAAATACGATCACACCCTGCTCCTCTACACCCTATGGTCTCTGTTGGTCCTTTTGCGAAATGGGGTATCGATTTCATGTCATGTCACCCTTAGTCGGTGGGGGGGGCATTGATACATTATTGTAGCCATAGATTATTTTATGAAATGGGTTGAGGCGATGCCAACATTCGACAATAATGGAAAGACTACATCATTATTCATATTCAATCACATCATTGCTCAGTTTGGTGTTCCTCAAGCTATCATTACTGATCACAGTAGCCACTTTAGAAACTTCATGATGTCTAAACTCACCAAAAAGTTGGGTCTTCTCCATGAAAAATCAACACCCTATTACCCACAAGCCAATGACAAAGTTGAAGCAATAAACAAAGTTCTCATTACCATGCTTTGACGAATGATAGGGATTCATAAAACAAGTTGGCACATGATGTTGTTTTCAGGATTGTGGGCTTACCAGACATCCGTTAAGTCTGCTACTGGGTTTACACCTTTCTAGTTAGTTTATGGTCTAGAATCCATCTTGTCGATTGAATGTGGGATACCTTATCTAAAACTAGTCGTCGAACTTCTCCCAAACACTTATGTCAAAGAAGAGCGTATGTTGTATCTCAAGCAACTAGACGAAACCCATCGCGATGCCACCCTAGTTATAGAAGCCCAGAAGAAACGCATCAAATCCCAATATGACAAACATGTCAAGCCATGCGTTTTCTCTGAAGGTGATCTGGTCCTCCTTTATGAACAATATCGGGATATGCTAGGAGCCGAAAAATTTGAAGCTATGTGGTGAGGTCCTTATATCGTCAGACGAGTGTTGGAGAAAGGAGCTTATGAGTTGGTGGACTATGACGGTATCCCTTTGAGTAAACCCAGAAATGGGTTGTACTTAAAGAAGTACCATGCTTAAGATCGCCTGTGCATGAGTGCTTGAATTTTATTGTATCATACTTTTTGTGTGTTACTTTAGTATGCTTTTTCATTATTTGGTCTCTGCCCTTGACCACTTATCTTGCATTGTGCTTGGTTTCCAAATGTTAGAGTCTTCTCTACCCCACATTGGCTTCACCTATGGCACTAGTCATAGTACTCAGAACCTTGCCTCTGCTGCATGGGCAATTTACGCACCTACAAATGAAATTACCAATCTACGAGGTGTGTGCCTCGTTTGTGCGACCAATAATATCGCAGAATATAACGTCATCATCGAATTTTTGATTGATGTTATTTCACTTGATATCTGCCACTTGAATATACGACTTGATTCATAGCTAGAAGTAGTACAGTTAAGTAATTTTTATGCTATCTGAAGTCTTACTTTATTACGGGTATATTTACAAATTCACCTCTTGGAACGTTATTTTGATTATATCGAATATCAACACATTCCTAGATGTCTAAATACATTGTTTGATTATATCGAATATCAACACATTCCTAGATGTCTAAATACATTGACTGATGCCTTAGCTAATTATGTGTTAGACAGACATTTGGGACATTTATGAACCAATCACACATCACATGTATTATACAACAAAAAATAAGTCAGTAGAAGCCGTATATATGTATATAACGATCAAATGTTCTTACAAAAAGATTCTGTCCAAAGATCAAAATATCAAAATATGAAGTCCATAGCTTCTATAAAATAACATCATGGATGACACTCATGATAACATACAACTTCTCAGGCTACCCTATAGAGTAGTCGACTGAGAGACTCAGACACGCCCACAGTATGGCACTGATAACATCTTGGGATCTCCCCAATAGTGATGTCCTAGACATCTGCAGTCAACCCCTCTAAGTTCTGTTCCACTGCCTCATAGTCCTCGGCATCCCATCTTTCCATTGGAGCCACTTCGCCTCACCTCTGAATGAGAGATGTTCCTGGAGGTCGATACAGACCCACATCTATGTCATCAAAATAAATTTTTTGATTATTCCTTGGATAAACATAAAAACATTTTATATATTAAAATTTGCAAAAACATTAATAGAGAAAAAAAATTGTACTTCTCACCTAAGTCTCCCCACTAAGCTTCCTTAGACAGGGCCAAATCCAGATCTCCTTAGAAATCTAAACTAACATATGCATAGTCATCGATCATCATCATCTGGGGCCTCAACCAGTCAAAAAATGAATCATTATACTTGATTATAGGCCCTGCTACATGATGATCTATGAGGTTACACCACCTCAGCATCCTTGGATCCTGTGGGGCCAATAAACCCAAATCTACTTGTAGTCACAGCAGTGGGACCCCCTCTCGAGGAAGAATGACACCAAAAGTGACCCGTACCCAAAATGCTTTAGGTCACCCCTTCTGCAATTTGTTAGTTACCCCTTCATACTACGGAGAACCGCATCTGACCAGTTGAAAACTTGAGGCTCGATGCACTCTATTGTATATTGGAAATAGCTCTGTAGAGCCATGTGCAGAGCCATGCTCCCAACCATGCATGAAATGGTAAACAAGATAGTATGTAGGGTCAAATCTTGGACCCCCCAAATGGCGACCTTACCCTTGCTTCTCTCTGCCTCAGGAACACAATATCGTTGAACATACTCGGTCATAGGAAGTTCGCTGCCTCTACCTCTAGTCAGAGTAGCATGGTATCCACGTTGTGACAACCCCGTCAGAAAATAGATGTCCTCGATATTTAGTGTCAACGTGTGGACCCCTACGTGAAATAATTGTTGATCCACATCCCACATGTGGACTAGGTACTCTAACAATTTGGGTTGGGCTCTCATACTCGGGATCCTAAAAACTTTTAAGAGCCCACATTCCCAAAGGGAAGCGACTATACCCAGATCATTCCCGACAATGTCATTATCCTCCTTGTGTTCTCTTTCCCTCCATTCCAACATCGTGATGGTCAACAACTATAATGGAGCCATGGGAAGGAAGTCATCAACTTGTTTTAACCTCTTTCATAATTTTCTATTGAGCAAAACCACACACAAAAATCTATTTTTTCGCCCTCGCAGGTGAAGCTTTTACACAGTGCGAGATTCTCGTAGGTGCACTGAAGCCCACCTAAAAAAATCTTATACTCTCGTAGGTCCTGAATGGCCCACTTGTGAGAATTCTTGAGCGCACCCATTGACCCTAAAATGGACTCAAAACTCTAAAATTGCCAATAAAAATCAAAATTAAACCATGGAAAAGTTGGAAAATTAGGAGATTACCTCGTTGGCTAAAACCATTTACTGAATGATTGCTTGTACCTCCCGCAATAAAGAAAAGAAATTTGGGGAAAAATGAGGTATGTTGGACAAATTTTTGGCAAAGTAACAATGAAATGGTAAAAAAGGATTTTGCACCCATATTTATTCACTTTTTACTATTTCTTGTTTATTTTTTATATTATTTTTATTGCTTTTCTTAAAAAACCTAATACCCTAATAGCCTTGTGAGTATGGTTTTTCACAGATATAGTGACTTCGAATTTTGAACGACGGTGTACAGGTATTTTTTATTTTTGTCACATGTACGACTACTTTTTTAGGGTTTTGTAGGAAAAAACTTTGAGCTTAGTCTTTGTTCGTTCTCATGCTCAAAAATATATGAGAACACAACGGAGTATACTTTTTCTTGTCTTTTCATACTCATTATGGTAACACAAAAACAACAAATGAAAGGGAGTATCCTTTGAGCTCTTTTCACGCTCCATAAAAATGAAAAGATTTCTGAGCGATCTTGTTCTTTTCATGCTCGTTAAAGTATTTGAAGAAAAAAATTGACAGGCGATAGTTTATCACTTTTTTGGTCTCATCAAACTCATTTATGAAAAAGGAACTGAGAGATTTCTCTTTAAGTGTTTTTCAGACTCTCAAAACATGAAAAACCCCCGAGTTTTCTATCCTTGGACTCGTTAAACAAACATCAAAAGGCCCTTACGGGACTGACCCACTCCTTCCTAGGGTTCATTAAATGTACTTCGAGGGACTCGTCCGAAGGATGAGCTTACATCGACAAGCATATGTTATCCTACACAATCTTGTGTAAAAATAAAGAGGTACTCGCTAGAAATGGTGGGGAAAATTTTGAGAAAGGGATGTGTTTTTGTATTCATATTAATGGCAGTAAGCGTTGCTCTTGAACATGACACCCCCTATTTGTCATTTGAATCCAGGCTGGGAAATCCATTTGTCTCTCGTCCGACTTGCTACAAGGTCATATCTTGGGTCATCCTTGAGTCAATGCTGCCAAGTCCTTTGTTGTGTCGTTCATATGTTCAAGATAAGTTCAAACGAGCCCTCCATTGAGTCGGCCATCTATATTTGTCCATTCTTACTATGTCAGCCTTCCCTGGGTCCATTTCAACTCATATTCATACTTTGAATTTCCCTCAAAATTTGTTACTTATTTCATGTCATTGATGGGGGATATGTCAAGGCCCTCCTCTCACGAGTCTTTTTCCTTCTATTCCAACTCATTATCCGGGAATAAGACTTAGAAATCATTTAGTACATTGGAACCTGCATGCCTTAATGGTAGGTCTCTTCAATTTCGACAGGGGTTTCACATCATTGATCCCTGATCGAGAGATTCCGCCGAGTGTTCGACTTCAACTCATTCATTCACATTCGTTTGGATTGTACTTTGGTACCTTGGGAGTCATTGACATCAATGATGATTTCCCTTGCACTTGTTAATGGTTTTCATCAATGACCAGTAATCGAGTGGTTTCTACCATGCTCGACTTCAACACATGTAATCATATGGCTAGATTCATACTTTCAGGTGATAGGATTGAAGACCCTGGGTCTCATCTTTTTTATTTAGGCTGCGATGGAGTATGTATGATTTGTATCGACACAGATCCACTTTGTATGTCTCATGGCTATGTCTTAATTTGAGTCTTCTAACATAGATCCACAGTGTATTCCTAGTGGCTATGTATCATTTTGACGACATGGATCCACGGTGTATGATTGGTGGCCATGGCCTGCGTTTACGATTTCATTCATTTGTGATCTGAGCATGGGAATGCCTACCTCAGAACTAGTATTATATTCTGCAGATGCTTGGTTGTTTACAGGTTTCCGATTAGGTGCGCTCCTTGTTTCTGACACACACACACATTTTACAAAGTATTTCGGTTGTCATGAGTTCCAGCCTCATACTTTGGGGGGCATTCTGTTACACATTATTTTGGTCACTCCGGTGATGTCTCTACAGTTATGTGATCAGGCTCTCATAAGAAATTTTTGCCTGAGAAAAGTGATTGTTGTCTTCTTCCACATAACATATTTTTAAGATGAGTTCATAGGTTAACTATGTTGCAGGGTGTGAGAATCTTGATTCTCGCAGGCAACCCTATACCTAGCATGTGAGGTGTTCACATTCTGCTCTATAGGTAGGGTGCGAACCTGTTTTGAAGATTGAAAGGAAGAGGAAGTTACGAAGGTTCTAGAAGAGTATCTTCTAGAAAATGAGTTGGCATTTGCATGGTTGTCATTCTACTGACTTCTCAGATTTAGTGGGATGATCCTCATGCCTTTAACCATCTCTCCGTCTCCTATATAATGAAAGGTTTCTCAAGGAAGAGGTTAAGCAATATTGAATGAAGAATTGATGAAAGAATTGTGTGAAGAACTCTGTTTAGATTGAAGCTTGAAGACTCTATTTGTCTATCAAGTTTTACTGGATATTCTTCATGCAAGTGTAGATAAAGTGTGTGTGTTGGAACCAAGGATCATTGAAAGGGAGCTTGTGACATTAAGGCGATCTGGTTGTATCTTCTACTTTCATTTAATATAATACAACGGCATGTCCCTTTCCCATAAAATCACTCTTATTTTATTGCATAACTCCTTAATCATATACATAGGTTGACATCAAATATACTTTATTATCTTCACTTTGGTTGGTTTGTGTTGTCTTGGACCTGATTTCACAAGAGCACTGGAGTGAAGTAGGAACAACAAAGACCTAAAGAAGCGATATAAAGGTACGCCACTCGTTCCTTCTCGATAGTATATTCAATGACTGCAACTTAGAGAAAGAGTCATGTTCTGTCCTGTTTTGTTCTAGATCCAGGTGGATCTAGGGAGATCAGTTAGTGTCTGCACCCACCGGTTTATCCAATAACAATGTGAGAAATCTTTTGAAATTGTTAGGTATCTAGAGAGGTAGTAGTGGGGCCCCAGAGGGTCCATAGTGATAATAGTGGAGGCCATTCAATGTAAGGTAAACTAGGTCCACTATATTATTAAATAAGGCCCACTATGGTAGTTAGATATAATAATTGGGTAGTTAGATATAATACATGTAAGAGGAATTCTTATAAGGTTCTACTTCTAAAAGATTCCTCCTCTAGAATGTTCTTAGCTGATGATAGCACTATATAAAGAGGTTCAAGTAATGTAATGGGAAATGAAGAGAATTATTGTATTTGGAGCGGTAGCTCAATAGGAGGATGCCCCCTCAAAGAGGCAAGTGAAGAGGATGCCCCCTCAAAGAGGCAAGTGAATAGGAGAGGATCCATTGTATGGTGTTTCCCTACCTCAAGGGTTTGATAGTAATAAAAGAGATTTTGGTGGACAAGTTGTCGATAGTAATAAAAGAGATTTTGCATATTGTTCTTCTATATTGCTCTGTGGGTCTATTGTGTATTCAATATTTGTGGTGATTATATTTGTCTATCTATTCAGGTTCTTAACAATTGGTATCAGAGCATGCTCAAATGGATATTTCCTTTCAAACTCTCAAAGAAATTCTAAAAAATACTAAAGAATTCAAATCTCAATTGTATGGCACATTGGATACTAGATTGCATGTCCTTGCAGATGGTCTCAATGATAGTTTTCATAGTATTCAAGATTCATTGGATAGAATGAAAGAGAGATTTCTTATGGAGGACATCAGGGATGAATATAATCAAGAAATATATGCTTGGTATGTTTTTGAGGCTGATTATGATGATTGGTATATGGATAGTTGGCATTTCTAGGATGCCAACCACTTTCATAATTTATTTGATAACTCTAATCCACTTTCTATAGAGAGTATCAATGTGACAAATTGAGAGCCAATGATTATTACTGGCGTCCATCCTGCATATTCTACAGTGAAATTATTCCTTCCAGATTCTGCTATGACCATTTTCCACTATGTGGATGGATCTTCATATTTGGATCCACATGATAGGTGTCAGTCTTTGGAGCATCATTTTTAGTTGGTTATTGGGTGCCTATATATTCCATGTGGGGTTCACATGGGCAATTGGACATGGGACCCTGGTTTACAATGGCGGTTGGACTACTTCAGCATGGTG
>CBVK0102655567.1:0-14899 GCA_900067695.1 Picea abies | reverse complement strand
CCATTCAACACCCAAAACAATGTCACAAACACTCATTTCAATGGAAAACATGTGGTATTTCAAAGAATAATCTCCAATTTTAAGGCTCACATTTTCACAATGACCCCCACACTTCATGGAGTTACCATTAGTAATCACGATATGGAAGTTTTTCACTGCATGGATATAAATATGTGTCTCTTGGGTGACATGACAATGAATAAAGTTATGGGTGTTGTCATTGTCAATTAAGACAATGAATTTACAGTGTTTGATATAATCAATTAATTTAAAGGTTTGGAGAGATGAAATACCAATCAAGGTGTGGAGGGATCTTTGGGGTTCTACAGTGGGTTGATCAGAAGGAAAAATGTCACAATCTAGCTAAGGTAGAGGTCTTGAGGGAGAGCATTACCATCATATTCAAAAATGTCTTAGGAAATGGTCATAAAGAGTTTATGCTCCTTACATTTGTGCCTAAGAAAATATTTTTCATCACAATCATAACAAAGGAATTTAAGTTGATGTTCAACCATTTTATCCCTATTTAATTTGTGGATCTTGAGAGGAGGAGAGGGAAGAGAAGGATTGGTGGGAAATTTGTGGATCTTGAGAGGAGGAGAGGGAAGAGAAGGATTGGTGGGATGGGGGTAAGGAATGAAGGATGATTTTTTTATTTGAGTAGTAATTGTATGTTTTTCTTCCCTAGATTGGTGAGTGGATTCAATCTAAGTGGTAGAGAGAGCTATTAAGACATGAGCAAATCTTTTTTCCTTTAGAAAACTAATGAAACATTCTTTGAAAATGGTATCTGACATGCCTTCTATGTGGAAAGATAGTTTCTCAAAAGTAGAGATGTAATATTCAAATGTACCTAACTATTTAAGCTTGGTTAAGTGTCCCAAATGATGAGTATCGGTGTCAAAATGCTCATAAAGATATGTGACAAACTAAGAAATATAACCTCTGTGGGAATTCTTACGCCATTTACACCATTTCCAATGCTCAAGATCTAATTATAAGACACCAAAAAAACGTTTCATTAAGTCATCGATATGTAGTGGAAAATAGTGTTTAATTTGAGTGACCTAGGTAGTGGGGTCTAAGCCATCAAATTTATTCACATCCACTTGAGGAAGGCATAGATCATGAACAAGGGTGTTAGAGCAAAGCCCCATGGAGTGGGAGGACTCAAATCCTTCTTGGTGTAAGGGATATTCCGAGTAGTTGGCATTCACAATTTTTTTAAGAAATGTAGAGAGGTTGTCTTGCATGCCATCCAATGCACTGAACTTGGTAGTAAGTGTAGATAAGCTTGTCATTAATTGTAGCAATTTTTTTTGTTGGTATCAACTTGATATTTCATGAGTTTGGTGTCCAAGGATTCACATATTTTCTCTACGTTCAAAAGATGGTTCCCAAGTTCTTCGTTTTTGGTGGCCATATATAGGGGTTGCACAAGAAAAAAGGGAATGGGAGGGTGGAGCTAGTGGGTCCACACAAAATTACTAACAAGGGTTTTGTAGGAATGTGATTAATGTGACTTTATGGAGATATTGATATAGTTAGTTAATAATGGGGTGAGTGGGTCCACATAAAAAGGATTACAGAAGAGGGGTATCACTGCAATCAACATGACACCAATACTCTAGTGATATAGGTCTCGAATAAGGGTGTTGGTGGGTCCAATTTATACTCTTTTTACTTTTTTGGAGTTATACTTTGGATTGAGAAATACTATGCTGAAATAATTATCAAATTATTAATAGTGAAGATTATGTAGGAATTTCCCAAAGAGGAAGCAGAAAGCAGGGTTTCCAGTGATACAAATTTCAATAGAGCCCCTTAGAAATTTTCTAGATCGACAACAAGGATTAGGGTTGCAAGGGACTTAAGGAAAAATGAGTAACCCCTATGCTATATATATATTATATACTTGCGAGGTCCAACAATATTACATGACCCAATATATTAGGGCTCTAACTAAGGAGGTTCAACCATACCCTTAGCCATACTACCCGATTACCCATGTACGAGAGAGTAATCTTCTCGATTTCTATTCTTGGTGCCACAATAATAGTCAGGAAATTGAGAAGTTGATCTAAGGATGGTTTTAGAACACTATAGGATTTCCGATATACTTGAGGGTATGTGGAAGTGAATTCTATATAAATGTGTTGTCTGATGCGGTACTACTTGAAAGGGTACCAATAGGGGTTACAAGGGTTTCCAACTAGGTGAAACCTTTTGTAGTTTATGCATGTATTATTTCCGTGCCACATGTTTGTTGAAATCTGTAACCTAGCACTTGACCATTAATTCCAAGAAAAACAAATTTATTGAATAATATCATAGCTAGGTTACTTAATGATAAAATTTAGCAGAAGAAAAATCAGAAACCAAACACATTTGCACAAAATATTTTCGAGTAAACAACCCTTGAAAAAACCCTTGGGGGAAAACCAGATTTGTGATGATTTTATTAAATAAAATTAGGGCTCTTGTCTTGGGATAATGGCCCTTAGGAGAAAATAAAAAGGCAACAAATAGCCTAGCCCATTACCCAAGATTAGTCCTTTGATATTTCTAAGTGCCACTTCCCTTGATGCCCCCTTGCACCCTTTCCTCAGCCCTTGCCCCTTCCTCAGCCCTGTCCCTGGACACTTGAGTGCTCACTCACTCTTTGTGTACCATCACCATGTCTCCTCCTCTCACTTAGGCTGTCTTTTATAACCTTGAGTTTACCCTAAGTCCAAAACCCTGGATCTCCTAAAGTGATCAACGATTGAGATCTAATTAAGTCCAAAACCCTGGATCTCCTAAAGTGATCAACGATTGAGATCTAATCTCACGTTCACTTTGAAACTAAGGGCTAGGACTTACTTTAATTACTAATTCATACATTCACTTTATTAATCATTTAAAGTGAATCTTCTAAGGTTTTGAGAGGTAATAATGACGACTCCCACATATTGAAACAGACACACGTGGAAGTACCTATCTAATGCTACCAAAAACATCAACACTCCCTCTTCGGGAGGAAGGTACTTCTACCACCCGAAGATGAATCTGTCTTCGCTACCAAATCCGCTACCATGGCTTCTCTCCAATCCACCTGATTGGCTGCTCCCTTTGAAACGAAAGCAATCCTTTCCATCTCACTCGGATCCTTCTTTGAAGACTTTCACTAGCTTCCTAATTCCCTACCCGGAACTCCCTGCCTGTTGCTCGAACTTTGCTACCCATTGCTTGAACTCTGTTGCCCGTTTCTTCGACCTGTTGCTTGAAGTTCTCTGAGGCTTCCCACAACCTTTTTGGGATCTCTGTTCGTTTCCTGAACTTTTCTGTGTGCTGCCCGACTGTTTCCTAAGTCGCTCGAGCCATTTCTAGGAACTTCCTGACTTTCTCAGCCTACTTCCCGGTGTTCCTGCCTGATGCCTGGGATACCTGCCCACTTCCCAAACAATTATGGGGCTATTCTATTGCTTCCCAAAATTTTCTGGGAATTCTTCCCGCTGCCCGGGGCTACCCAACAACTTCCTTGTCCTGGCGATTTCCATGCTTGCTGATACATGGCTTATCGATCCCTCAGATGGCGGTTGCCTCCTTTCAGCTGCCCTGCTAGCCCTGCTGGGAACTTCACATGCTCAATTCTTCCATGCAGACTGTCAACAACTTTTCCATTTCTGGCGGGCGATCTCTTACCTTCAATTCTTCCATGCAGACTGTCAACAACTTTTCCATTTCTGGCGGGCGATCTCTTACCTCTCAGTCGCACCATAAACCCCAACAACGACTATCTTTATCTCGACGGCTACAACTATACAGTGGATTCTTGCGGCTAACTGAATTGTCAATCTTTTATTCCACTTGCGACTCCTTCACCTGCAGTTTGGAGGTTGGTCTCTCACACAACTACAAAACCACACCCATTAAGTCTTCTCCCAACCGTCTTCTCCTTTCTTAGCTAATGGCTAATCCTCTATGGTTGCCCTTATTTTCTGGTAGCTTTACTTACCTGATACTCCTGCAACTACGTCTGTCACCTCCTCTGTTCGGTGTGCCTTTACTTCTTCCCATGCACACCATTTCTGCGCAGATCTTCCTAGCCGGGGGATATGACTCTCGTAGCCCCTGCCTTGACAGGCGACCTCTACGACTTACCCAACGGATCGATCTGTTGCATACTCGGTCGTACGTTTTACGACTTGTATGGCTCGTGTGGCGTCTGTACGGTGGAAACCGTACGCTGTAGTTTTGTTTGTTTGTTTATTTTCTAGGTTTCAACTTACTTGCAAACTTGCAGAGAAAATTGATTTTTTCTTGCGCTGCAATATTTTATCATGTGCAATCCGGTTTCACCTTTCAGAACCTCACTCTGATACCATGTTGAAATATGTAACTTCGTATTTCCATTAATTCCAAGCAAAACACATTTACTAAATAATAGCGCAACTAAGTTACTTAATGATAAAATTCAGTGGAAACAAAATTAGAAATTAAACACATTTGTAGAAAATATTTTCAAGTAAACAACCCCTGAAAAAACCCTTTTAGGAAAACCATATATGTAATGATTTTATTAAACAAAATTAGGGCTTTTGTTCTGGGATAATGTCCCTTCTAAGGAAATACAAATGTAACAAATAACCTAGCATATTACCCAAGATTTGTCCTTTGATCTTGCTTGCTACTACTCCCTTGCATAATCTTTCCTTGGCCTTTGATCTTGCTTGCTACTACTCCCTTGCATAATCTTTCCTTGGCCCCTGCCCCTGCACACATGAGTGCTCTCTCACTCTTTGTGTACCATCATTGTGTCTCCTCCTCTCACTTAGGGTGTATTTTATAACAATGAGTTTACCCTAAGCCCAAAACCCTAGATCTCCTAAAGTGATCAACTACTGAGATCTTATATCGTGTTCACTTTGGATCTAACGACTAGGAATTAATTTAATTACTAATTCCAAATACTTAGGCATTTAATTAAATTAAAATCAATTTATTACACAAGTACATTCACTTTATTAATCACTTAATAAAATGAATCTTCTAAGGTTTTGAGAAGTAATAATGACGACTCCCGGGTGTTGACACAAACACACATGGAAGTACCTGTCTGATGCTACCAAACACATCAACAAGGTTTACCCACATAACACCACATCTCTGTGTTATTTATAGATGTTGGACCATGTATCTATCCCAAAAAAAATTGTTCTAAAAATGGTGTCAGGAAAAAAACTATGATACCACTTGTGATGTACCAAATAGAAATATTCAGAGTATAAATCACAAATATTACTCAGATATATCATAGAAAGAGTAATGAACAATGGACAATATAAGAAAAATGTGATACCTTTATTGATATGGAAGCAATGTTCACTTTCCTCTTCGAGGGGGCAACCTTCAATAGAACAGAGCTTATATTACAAATGTTTTCCAAGACACATTTTACAAATGCTTCTATATATTTATATAGTACTTTCTATCCTCTAATAATATTCTAAAGGAATTTTTTAGTAGGCTAAACTTTCTAGTAAGCTTTCTTGCAATAAGTGTGTTCACACTACTATGTAGACCTTATTTACCAATTATGACCTCCATACATTTCAATACATAATAATTTATATACTTAGAGGGTTAGGGAGGTTGGGACCCTAACATTGCCTTCCTATGTACCTTCCTTTCCATTGAGTCTCTTATGTTCAGTACCACAAAAATTTGTTCAATTGCACCATGGAGAGCGAAGATGCTCAAAACCACATATATATTATCCACATAGAAAAATCCATTCAATACTGTAGAGATCTATTCAATTACACTGTAGAGAAACGATATTCAATATAAAAAAGTTCCGTTCCACTATTAAAAAAAATATCTTCAATACCACACCACACTTTTCCAAACCTTACAAACAAAAGAGCAAATAAATTAGCAACATCTAAGGAAATTAGCATATTTAACAATAACTCACTTATGAAGGAAGAGAAAAAAAAACAAGGTAAATAATAGCTTTGCTGCAAGTACCTACCTAAAGTCAATTGGATAGGGTAGCGCTGCTTTGTTGTTGGTTAGATTAGATCCTAGGATCCAAGACATATATAAGGGAATGAGACCCCCTGGTACTCCAAGATATGGGTTAGGGTACATAGAACAGTGTGACAAAGTAATACCAGATTGCAGATTTTCTAATCCTTTACCCAGTGATATTCAAAGACCCTCTGTAGAAGAAATTCACAAATTTCATATAGTTATGAAAGGATGCCACAAGGGATCCATTAATGAAGAATGGATCAAAAGGATGTTGAACTGGGATTTATTCACAAATCCCGAAACAAATGAATTTAATACAGCTGTGCCAGACCCTGAAAAACTAAAAATTTCTAAAGACTGGCAACAGTATATATCTGACAATAACCTATGGATTTCCTTCTTTGAATGGAGGAAATTAAATCAAAAGGCTGCAGTACAAATGATGGGAGAAACCTCTGAGACTTCTCCTAGGCATAAGTGGAAAAGAATTGATGGGAATATTGTAGAATCTAACTCCACATTTCCACCTTTTAAGGGAATTGTCTTAGAAGAAAACAACAAACAAGTCAAAGCAGTTCCCTTGCTACTTTCTGAAGAGGCCATCCAATTATCAGGAATTGATAAAAGATTCCAGTCATTCTCTGAACAAATTAACTGGACCAACACTGCCTTGAGAGGTATGGCCACCCACACCTTTGTGACCAATGACTATGCTCGGAAAAGCCAAATCGTAGATCTGCAAGTATCTACAAATACTATTGTACAGTCTGTTGATCAAATCCAGGATAAGGTCACATAAGTAAAAGAAAAAATGGAATCTACTCTGACTGAAATTTCCTATAGATCCAGAGAGTCCACAAGAAACCATGAAGAAATGATGGAAGGATTAGGACATGCTTTCTCTAACATGGGAAAGACTTTAACAGAAATAAGACAGAAGGATAGCCACCTTGATAAGCCTATCCCTGACTCATTCATCCTTCCAAGCTCACAAATCTCTATACTGTCTCCTGTATATAAACCCTCTGAGACAGTAATCTTGAAAAAAATTCCACATCACTTCCCAAAAGAAGAAAAACCAGAATCTTCTTCAAGAGGTCGTCATTCTCTAGTGAGTGTCAGAAATCCTGCTTATGAAAACCTTCCACACCACTCTACTAGACCACCAACCCCTGACTTGACTGGGAAAGGTAGACTTCCAGATACACAAACATTTGCTGAAAACTAGTTCCAAGAATGGAACATTGACAGTTTGTCTATAGCACAAATTAGACAAATGATTGATAGAATGTATGTCTCCTATATGATTATGTGCATGAAAGGAAAAATGGAAATTGAGGCATGCAAAACCATTATTGAGTGCTTTACAGGCACCCTCAACAAATGGTGGGAAGTAATTTCTTCCCCTGTAATGATCACCAAAATGGAGGCTGATGTTCTTAGAGATGAACAGGGAGATATTGTGTATCATACTGATGGGTCTCCCCAGAACAACATGATTGGGGCTCTCACTACTGCAATACTTGAACATTGGTGTGGTACAGAAGCTGAAATTGCAGACAAAAATGAGATAATTCTCATGAATATGAAATGCATAAAGATGTCCGAGTATGAAGAATTCCATATGGACTGGACACAAAGAATATTTGAAGTACAAGACAGTCAAAACCTTCTCTGGAAACAAGTGTACTTGGCAGCATTACCCAGTAAATTTGTTGAATACTTGAAAATCCAGGAAGTGTTTAAACTTCCTTATGAAATGTATACACGGGGAGAAATTTACTCCCTAATTACTAAGGCCCTAATTGGACTCTGCACTAGTATGAAAGTCCAAAACTCTGTATCAAAGTCAACATATCTCCCTGATCAAAAATCTATTTGTGAGAAATATGGCCTATATATTTCAAATCCAGCCAGGAAAAGAAAGAAAAGGAAAAAGGAATCCAGAGAAGACAAGGGGGGAAAACCTAGATACAAGTATAGACATCAGCCCAGAACACATTACTATGAGCCTGAGAACATTAAACTAAAAACTCATACCCATCAGTCTAAACAACAAGCCCGTTGCTGGATTTGTGGAAAATCAGGGCATTTGGCTTATAATTGTCCGGAAAACATAGCCTCTAGAAATTCCAAAGGGAAACTTTCAGAACAAAAGGCAAAAGAAGCTCAAGAGCAAAAACAATTGGCCCTGAGGACACATTGTAATAGATGCGGAGCAAATAATCATGAAACAAACCAATGCCCTTACCATCCTTTTCCTAAAAGGGAAGAAGTTCATCTTCTTCAAGAAGGATGCTTCTCCTACTCTGATAGTACTTCTGAGTTCCAATATAGCTTAGAAGAAGAAATATTAATCAATCAGAATTGCAACTGTAGGAATCCAAATTTCTGCTCTTGCAAAAGTAGTACAGACAACTCTGACTCTGAATCAGAGTTAGAAACTCCGCCAAAACTTAAAGTCTGTATGTTCCATAATACAGGAGATCAAGAAGTGCAGATGCTAGCCCAGATTAAAGCTTTACCAGAAGGAGACATGAAAAATTCTCTTCTTGATACTTTTGTAAAAATAGTCAAGTCTGAACAAAGGAACAAAACTGTTGAGTTACCTAAAAGAGAACCTTTGTGCATCGATGCTTTTTTTGATAAAAACACAAAGACTTTCATCAAATTTAATAGAGAAGCAAAGCTACAAAACACCTCTTTAACTGATTTAGCCAAAGAGGTACTTTTTCTGAGAAAGGAGATCTCTGAATTAAAAGGAAAGATCAAGAGCATGGAGGAAGAAGTTGGATACAACTTCAAGATTGATTCTTGGGCTAGGCAAGAAATCAGAGAAATAAAAGAACGATTGGACTCCATTCCTCCACCATTAGAAGATGCTCCTCTTGAAAATCCACAATCAATGATACAAGGGCAAACAACAACCCAAATGCAAGGACTCGCAGGAATGAAAATCATGGCCATCAGATACCAGAAATACTATGTCAAGGTCAAATTAGAAATAAACAGAGAAGTATTCATATTAACTGCACTCTTAGACACTGGATCTGATATGAATATGATAAATAAAGAGTTGATCCCTGCTAAATACTGGCTTCCTAGTTATGGTTCTGCTATTGGACTAGGAAATGTAAATACTACTTTCAATTTTGAAATTCCTAAAGGCATCTTGTTGTTTGGAGAATATGCTTTAGGAATGAAATATCTAATTTCTGAATTACCAGTAGACTGCATTCTTGGCACGCCTTTTTTGTCTACAGTTGAACCCCATGGTTCTTGCAGATGCTCTTCAGGAGAACCAGGGTATTTTATTACTCTACTAAGCATTGAAGGCTATCCTCCTAAAAGGATAGAACTACCATTTATCTCAGAATCTCATGCTTAGATTGCCTACTGTAAAAAAGGCATGGTCATTATAGATGCATGGGATGATCAAAGAAATGGTTTAGTCACTCATTATATGGATGACAATACCCCCTGGGAAATATATAAAGAACATTGGATACCAGGATGGCAATTAAGATCATCTGAAGGAGTTGAGTTGGGATTACCAGGATTTTCAAGAAATATTAGCATTCATGTAATCCCTCCCCAACACTTAATTGGAAGAATGCATCATGCTTCAACAATCGCATCCAGACAAAAATTGGTTGAAATGGGTGACCTTAGCAGAATCGAATATGCTAACAGAGAATGGTTTGACCAGCAAACTCAAACATGGGAAGAAACTCCGGCTTGGAATTACTTCCAAATCAATAGGATGAGAACTCTGCAGTCTTGGCCGAATCAGGATCCAAATGAAAGATTGTTCAATATAAACTATGAACAATACAAAGCAATGTGGTACAACATCTGTCTTTGGACAGATAGATACAAATATTATTATTGCATGATTAGTTTCTCTGTATCTTTCATTATCTTCCCTGAACCTGATTGGTTAGCAGATTGGTGGCAAAAGTTTGGGTTAAATCCAACTGGAATAGATTCTGAAGTTACAGAAACAACTCGAATGTTCCTCTTTCCAAACAGGAACTTGCAAAACATCAATGATCTTTATACTGAAGAAGAATATAAAATGTTGTTTATAAGAGAAAGACACCCATGGATTATCAGGACCAAATATGTGCTTCACCAAGAAGAAGACAGTAATGAAGACCCAACACTATACAGAGAAGTATACACTCAGCACTAGGACCCTTATAGATTCCGTCACTTCCATGATTATCCAATGGAATGAAAATTTTTCCCATGCTCAGTTTCTGTGGGTTGACATAACCAACTCCACAGTGTAATCACACGAATCATGTTTAAATGGCCGACAGTGGAGCCATTCAGGTTTAGTGGGTTACCGTAATCAACCTCCACTGTGTAATTATTGTCCTTTTGTAATAATGAAAATCTTGGAAACTCGGAGCACTTCTCCGACTTTTGGTGCGGTTTGACCCACATTTCCAAGGTACTCTCCTTTATGTCAAAGTAGTCTGTCTTCTGGTCGGGGAATCTTGCACGACTACCCCATCAGATCTACTGTTCCATATGTTTTTGGTAGATATGAAATAAATCCATGATTTGGTCGGAGGATCTTGCACGATCTCTACCGCCAAATCTTAAAAGTAAAAGATTCAGTGGCAGACATATGGGGCCACTTGTCTATTCGAGTCTTTTCTTCATGATGATTCTTCCCTCACAAATTTGTATAAAGGGAAGATGAGGGCTCATGAATGGGCATTCGGAGTCGAGTCTAGAGTATTGTAACTTAGTCAGTCAGTCCAAGTCCCTAAGCTTCCCTTCTGTCTGAAGCTTCTTATCTTTCTTTGAGTCCAGAGTCTGTAAGTTTGGTGAGCGAAGAGCATATTGCTCTTAGTCTGTGCATCTGGCACAAAGCTTGTAATACCCGTGGATTGCTCTGAATTAATATAAACAAGTCTTCCACATATATGTGTTTATCTCTGAAGTTTTTCTCATTATCTCTGTAACATGCACTCATTATGATCTCGCTTATTTGCCTGTATTTGCATTCGATGTTCCTTGGTACTGTCTGATATAGTTCACTCATCCAGATAATAAGGTTCACTGGTAGTCTGGTATAAAGCGACGACCGAGCACTGGTAGTAAGTCCCGCGAAGGCAGAGGGCCGCTATAGAGCAATTGTAGGTGCGGAGGGTCGTGGAAAGCCGACTATAGGGTTCACATAAAACTGCAAAAGCTCGGTGGACTCCAGGTGGTGGGGTTCATAGTTCGGACAAAGTAAAGCAGTTAACCCGACGATATTGGTTCTGTCAAGAGTAGCAGAAACCAGAAGACTAGATGGCGAGAGGAGATAGTGCATGAGACAAGAGTCCGATAAGTCATATTCAAATCTTTGACAGAGGAGGCCTCTGACAGAGGATAGCCACCCTGATAAGCCTATCCCATTTGTAAACTACTCCTCACGAAGAGCTTTGTCAGAGGCCTCCTCTGTCAGAGATTTGAAGCTTGACTTATCGGACTCTTGTCTCATGCACTATCTCCTCTCGCCATCTGGTCTTTTGGTTTCTGCTACTCTCGACAGAACCAATATCGTCGGGTTAACCACTTTACTTTGTCCGAACTATGAACCCCACCACCTAGAGTCCACTAGTCTTTTGCAGTTTTATGTGAACCCTATAGCCGGCTTTCCACGACCCTCCGCACCTACCACTGCCCTATAGTGGCCTCCTACCTTTGCGGAACTTACTACTAGTGCTCGGTCGTCACTTTATACCAGTCTACTAGTGAACCTTATTATCTGGATGAGTGAACTATATCAGACAGTACCAAGGAACATCGAGTGCAAATACAGGCAAATAAGCGAGATCATAATGAGTGCATGTTACAGAGACAATGATCAAAACTTCAGAGATAAACACATATAGGCAGAAGACTTGTTTTTATATTAAATCAGAGCATAACCCATGAGTATTACAAGATTTGTGCTAGATGCACAGACTGAGAGCAGTATGATCTTCGCTCACGAGACTTAATTACAGACTCTGGACTCAAAGAAAGATGCGAAGCTTCAGACAGAAGGGAAGCTTACAGACTCGTACTGGCTAACTCACAATACTCTAAACTCGGATGCCCAAAAATGAGCTCTGATCCTTCCTTTATACAAATTTGTGAAGGAAGAGTCATAATGAAGAAAAGAATCGAATGGACAAGTGGCCCTATATGTCTTCCACAAAATCTTTACTTTTAGGATTTGGCGGTAGCAATCGTGCAAGATTCTCTGACCAAATCATAAACTTTATTTCATATGTACCGAAAGCAAATGAAATAGTAGTTCTGACAGGGTAGTCATGCAAGATTCCCCGACCAGAGGACAAGCTAATATAACATAAAGTAAAGCATCTTGGAAATGTGGGTCAAACCGCACCAAAAGTCGGAGAAGTGCTTTGAGTTTCCAAGATTCTTGTTATTATAATGGACAATAATTACACAATGAATGGCACCACTGTCGGCCATTTAGACATGAATCCTCGTGATTACACTGTGGAGTTAGTTACGTCAACCCACAGAAACCGACTAGCTAGTAGTAATAATCATTCCATTGGATAATTATGGAAGTGATGAAATCTATAAGTGTCCCAGTGCTGAGTAAATACTTCTCTGAATAGTGTTGGGTCTTCATCACTATCTTCATCTTGTTGGAGTACATATTTGGTCCTGATAATCCATGGATGTCTTTCCCTTATAAACAACATTTTATATTCTTCTTCGGAATAAAGATCCCTGACAGTTTGTAAGCTCCTATTTGGAAAGAGGAACATTCTAGTTGTTTCTGTTACTTCAGGGTCTATTCCGGTTGGATGCAACCCAAAATTTTGCCACCAATCTGCCAACCAATCAGGTTCAGGAAAAAGGATGAAAGATACAACGAATTTGATCATGCAATAATAATACTTGTATCTATTTGTCCAGAGGCAGACATTATACCACATGGTTTTATATTGTGAATAGTTTATATTAAACAATATTTCTTCAGGATCCTGATTTGGCCATGATTGCAGAGTTCTCATTCTATTAATTTGGAAGAAATTCCAGAGTTTCTTGCCATGATTGAGTTTGTTGATCAAACCATTCTCTGTTAGCAGATCTGATTCTGCTAAGATCACCCATTTCAACTAATTTTTGTCTTGATGTAATTGTTGACGCGTGATGCATTCTTCCAATTATGTGCTGGGGAGGGATTACATGGATACTAGTGTTTCTTGAAAATCCAGGCAACCCAAGCTCAATGCCTTTTGATGATCTTAGTTGCCATCCGGGTATCCAATGTTCTTTATAGACTTCCCATGGAGTATTATCATCTAGATAATGGGTGACTGGCCCATTTCTTTGGTCATCCTAGGCATTTATAATTAGCATGCTTCTTTTACAATAGGCAATCTGAGCATGGGATTCTGAGATAAATGATAGCTCGATCCTTTTAGGAGGATGTCCTTCAATACTTGGCAGAGTGATGAAATAACCTGGTTCTCCTATAGAACTTTTGTAGGAGCCATGAGGTTCTGCTGCAGACAAAAACGGGGTGCCAAGTATACAGTCTACTGGTAATTTAGAAATTAAATATTTCATCCCTAAAGAATATTCCCCAAATAACAGAATGCCTTTAGGAATTTCAAAATGGAAGGAAGTATTTACATTTCCTAGTCTGGTAGCAGAGCCACAACTAGGAAGCCAATATTTTGCCAGGATCAAATTTTTATCTACCAGATTCATATCAGATCCAGTATCTATGAGTGCATTTAACATGAACACTTCTCTGTTTATTTCTAACTGGATCTTGACATAGTATTTTTTATATCTGATGGGCATAATTTTCATGCCTGTTAGTCCTTGCATTTGGGCTACTGTTTGCCCTTGTACTATTGATTCTGGACTTTCGAAAGGAACATCTTCTAATGGTGGAGGGATGGAGTTTAGTCTTTCTTTTATTTCTTTGATTTCTTGTCTGGCCCAAGAATCAATCTTGAAACTATATTCTGCTTCATCCTCCATTCTTTTGATACCATTTGTAAACTGATCCTCTCGAACAGTTTGTCAAAGGCCTCCTCTATGAGAGTATGAAGCTTGACTGATCGGACTCTTGTCTCATGCACTATCTCCTCTCGCCATCTGGTCTTCTGATCTCTGCTACTATCGACATAACCAATATCGTCGGGTTAACCGCTTTACTCTATCTGAACTATGAACCCCATCACCTGGAGTCCACCAGGCTTTTGCAGTTTTATGTGAACCCTATAGCCGGCTTTCCACGACCCTCCGCACCTACAACTGCCCTATAGCGGCGTCCTGCCTTCGCAGGACTTACTACCAGTGCTCAACCGTCACTTTATACCAGATTACCAGTGAACCTTATTATCTGGATGAGTGAACTATATCAGACAGTACCTCTTTTATTTCTTTGATTTCTTGTCTGGCCCAAGAATCAATCTTGAAACTGTATTTTGCTTCGTCCTCCATTCTTTTGATTTTTTCTTTTAAATCAGAGATCTCCTTTTTCAATGAAAATACTTCTTTAGCCAAATCAGTAATAGAAGTATTATGTAATTTTGCTTCTTTGTTGAATTTGATGAAGGTCTTTGTATTTTTGTCAAAAGAAGCATCAATAAACAAAGGCTGTCTTCTAGGTATCTCAATATTCTTATTCTTTTGTTCAGCCTTTACAGTTTTTACAAAAGTATCAAGAAGAGAATTTTTCATATCACCCTCAGGTAGAGCCTTGATTTGGCCCAGCATAGGCAGACTTTGATACAGAATTTTAAACCTTCATACTGGTACAAAGTCCAATTAGGGCTTTAGTAATCAGGGAGTAGATTTCTCCCCATGTATATAATTCATAAGGAAGTTTAAACAC
>CBVK0102655560.1:0-11555 GCA_900067695.1 Picea abies | reverse complement strand
CCTTTAAGCCACTGATAAAACATTCAAGATAGAACTCATCCGATAAGCCCTCAGTGCTGATGGCCAATTGTTCAAATGTTGTGATGAAGTCAGTCACAGATCCTGTTTGTTTGAGCTTGATGAGTCGGCCCAAAAGATGGGATTCCATATCAAAACGAGCACAAACCTCTTTGGTGAACATGGTCCAAGTGGGTAATCCTGGATAAAATTTCTTATGCCATTGCCACTATTTCCGTCTTTATTGATGCAAGTACATAACCCCCACATGGAGTTTGGTCTCATCATCCCTAATATCATGGAGGGAGAAGTAGTGTTCCATTTGTGAAACCCATCCCGCTGGGTCAGATCCATCAAATTTATGCATCTCAACTTTGGGCATATTATTCTAGGAATGGGGATGACCCCAATGAGAGTCGGAAGAATGAGGATGCTCAGAATGGGAGGAGTGAATATCCTCATAGTGGGACTCATGGTGCTTCCCCTTGATAAGTTGTGCCAATGTGTTGAAATTTTCCTCTAGGGAATCCTGGAATTCTTGGCGGAAGGTGGTCACAATTGGGTTCAGTGAGGTGACCTGACTGTCCAAGTCTTCCATGGTCTGAGCACGGGTTTGAGTAGGGGACATGGGGAAAAATTAGGGAGAGAATACAACCTAAGATAAGAAGGCTGGTGGAATAGGGGGCCAATAGGGGGGTGAGAAAGAGGTTGGGCCACACAAAAATAGAGTTAAAAAAAATAGGTACCACTGCGATTGAGATGAAGAGAGGAATCCAATGTGATAGGTATCAAATAGGGGGGTGGGAAAGGGATCGAGCAACAAAAACAAATAGGGTTAAAACTGATCAGTACCACTGTGATCAGGATGAAGAAAGGAATCTAATGGGATCGGTCTCAAATAAGGGTGAAAGCGACCCCATACTTTGTAGTGTTGAAAGGCCCAAATTCTTAACAGGAAAACATGTGGTAGTGCGCATGGGTTGGGCCTGAAGAATGGTCTCTGCTTCCCTGGCTAATTGGCATGCTTGCAACCAAGTGACTGGATGATGCATGCAAACATGAGCCTTAATGGTGTCCTTTAATTGATTGATAAAACATACAATATAGAACTCATCCAGTAAGTCCTTAGTGCGGATGTCGAACTGTTCAAATGCTGTGATGAAATCAGTCATAGATCCTATAGTCCTTGCTTGCGACATTCTGCCATTTCTACTGGAGATACATTTTGGACTTTCAACATTTGTGTTGAAGATGAGGTAGCCCATGGGTGAGGATGATTGGGAATTGTAGTGTGCATGGGTTGGGCCTGAATAATTGTTTCCGATTCCCTGGATAATTGACATGCCTACAACCAAGTGACCGGATGATGCATGCAAACATGAGACTTAATGGCATCCTTTAATTGATTGATGAAACATACAAGATAGAAATCATCCAGTAAGCCCTCAGTGCGGATGTCCAACTGTTCAAATGTTGTGATGAAGTCAGTCACAGATCCTGTTTGTTTGAGCTTGATGAGTCGGCCCAAAAGATGGGATTCCATATCAAAACAGGCACAAAACTCTTTGGTGAACATGGTCCAAGTGGGTAATCATAGATAAAATTTCTCATGCCATTGCCACCATTGCCATATTTATTGATCCAAGTACAAAACTCCCACATGGAGTTTGGTCTCATCATCCCTAATATCATGGAGGGAGAAGTAGTGTTCCATTTGCGAAACCCATCCCGCCGGGTCAGATCCATCAAATTTATGCATCTTAACTTTGGGCATATTATTCCAGGAATGGGGATGGACCCAATGAGAGTGGGAATAATGAGGATGCTCAAAATGGGAGGAGTGAATATCCTCAGAGTGGGACTTAGGGTGCTTCCACCTGATAAGTTGTGCCAATGTGTTGAACTTTTCCTCTAGGGAATCCTGGAATTCTTGGCGAAAGGTGGTCACAGTCGGGTTCAGTCAGGTGATTTGACTGTCCAAGTCTTCCATGGTCTGAGCAGGGGTTTGAGTAGGGGACATGGGGAAAACTTAGGGAGAGAATACAACCTAAGATAAGGAGGCTGGTGGAATAGGGGGCCAATAGGGGGGTGGGGAAGAGGTTTGGCCACAAAAAAATAGAGTTAAAAATGATAGGTACCAATGAGATCGAGATTAAGAGGGGAATCCAATGGGATAGGTATCAAATAGGGGGGAGGGAAAGGGGTCGGGCCACAAAAAAAATAGGGTTAAAACTGATAGGTACCATTGCAATCAAGATGAAGAGAGGAATCTAATGGGATCGATCTCAAATAAGGGTGTAAGAGACCCCATACTTTGTTTTTTACTCCTACAGAGTTATACTCTAATCTGAAGAATACTGCAATGTTGAAAGGCCCAAATTCTTAACAGGAAAAAATGTGTAGTAATTTCACAACCAGAATGAAGGTGGTAAAGTGGCACGACAATAGATCTTGTCTGTTATGTTTTTGTTTCCATCCCAAGGGTGAGGGTATTCAAGGTTTCTACAGACAAGGGTTTTCCCTGTGCTATAGCTCTCTGATATATGTGCGAGGTCCAACAGTAGTACTCAAACCAATATCTCAGGGCACCGAATAAGGAGGCTAGACCCCGCCCTTAGCCGTACTACCCGACTACCCAGGTACTGTCTCTTTTTCCCTGTGCTATAGCTCTCTGATATATGTGCGAGGTCCAACAGTAGTACTCAAACCAATATCTCAGGGCATCGAATAAGGAGGCTAGACCCCGCCCTTAGCCGTACTACCCGACTACCCAGGTATGAGAGAGTATCTTCTCAAGTTTTGTTCTCAGTGGCACTATATCAGTCAGGTGACCGATTGGTTTATCTATGGAGGGATTCAGGATATCTAGGCCAATCTGTATACAAGTTCTATCTGATGCGCTACCACTCGAAGGGGTACCAACATGGGTTACAAGGGTGGCCAACAATGTGCGATTAAATACCACTTGTAGTTCCCGCGTGTATGCTTCCTCGATCACAGATTTATGCATTGAACGACATATCTATGTAGATTTAAGACGACGTAATACGTCTCTACCCTGAAAAAAATAACCCACAATTTTCTTCCAAGGAAATTTCTTTGATACCACGTGTAAGGTATCAGATCTATTATAATATCCAAAAACATAAACATTGTAGAGAATAACATCGGAACAACACAATAGATGAAACCACAACACCAAAATAATACCTTTATTGCAAAATAATACCTTTATTGATAGGAAACAATGTTCACTTTCCTCTTCGAGGGGGAAACCTCCAACATAGCAACGCTCTGTTACAATAATTCTCAAGACACACCATCCAATACCTCCTACTCTTATTTATACTAATTCTATCTTCTAAGGAAACTTCTAGAGGAAGATATTTCAAGAAGTTGAAGATTCTATTAGGTCTTCTTACATTGAATTTTTCTCCTTTATTTAATAGGCCTTATTAACCAATGTTGGCCTTTACTACATAGAAAATATATCATACTAACCAATGACCCATGAAGAGGGGTTAGGATTGGATCCTAACATCTTAGTACATGCTTAGGTACCTTATTGAGGCACTTCATTATTGATATCTTATGGTACATGGTGTATGGGATGATTGCTACATATCATGAGTGATATGGTATATGGTTGAGGCACATCTCAAGGTACATGATTTATGGTACATGTTGGTAAATGGTTGATGATATGGTACATGTTGATGCATGATATGACACATGGTTGATACATAGTATGGTACAGGTTTTACAGTCAGTTGATGCACGATTTGGTAAATGTTTTGGTGCATGGTTGATACATAGTGTGGTACAACTTATCATGCTTGATGCATGGTTGGTACAGGTTGATCTACATGGTATGGTACAGGTTGATGTACATGGTTTGGCAATGGTTGTTGTATCCATATGAGTGGATCTGGTTGATGATGGTATATGAGTGAAAGTGAAAATAATAATGACAATGACAATGATTGGGTCAATGACAAGTTGGTTGATGTGACAGTGATAGTGACCGGTTGACAATGCTAGGTTGACATTGACAAGTTGATAGTGACAATGATTGTGGTAGTGATATTTTGGTCTACACTTATATTTCATGGCGACAGGATGGGGAAAGGAAAGGGGTTTGTAGCCTCCTTCTGGTTGGTGTTGGAGAGCCCAGGGAGTTGGAGATTCCTTTAGGTTGGAGGCTGAGATGCAGGGGATTGTAGCCTTCTTCCGATTGGTGCAGGAGAAATCAGGGAGTTGGAGCTTCCTTCAGGTTGGAGCCTGAGAATTAGGGGGTTGTTGCCTCCTTCTTGTTGGATATAGAGAATTCAAGGAGTTGTAGCTTCCTTTAGGTTGGATCCTATAAATAGGGGGTTGTAGCCTCCTTCTGATTGGTGCAGGAGAACTCAAGGAGTTGGAGCCTAAGAATTAAGGGGTTGTTACCTCCTTCTTGTTGGAGCTAGAGAATTTAGGGAGTTGTAGCTTCCTTCAGGTTGGAGCCTGTAAATAAGGGGTTGTAGCCTCCTTCCAGTTGTAGTTGGAGAATTGGGAAGTTGGTGCTTCCAATGAATGTATTATTAACAATATATAAGAAATCATTTTTTGTTTTATTCCGTTTGGGTTTCCACGTAAATTATGGTGTACTGTGTATTTGATGTGATGTTGTTGATGTGATGTTGCTTACGATTATATGCTCATGATATATTGAATTCAATCATAGATGATACATTTGATGATATAATGATGATAAAGTTGAGGTTTATATATTGTGGTTAAAAGTGGTAAAATTTCTCATACTGATTCATCGCCCCTCTCAGTATTCCAACAATTGTTATCAGAGAAGGTTCCTTCAAGAAAATAGCTTAACCATTAGAAGGAATATCATGGAGTATGCTATATTTGGGTTACCATAGTTTGATGCTCAAAATGGACAAAGATATTAAATGTGGAGCATAAAGATGAAAGTATTCTTAGAGGCATAAGGGTATGATGTTTGAGAATCAATTCTTACAAGACACACTGCTACAAAGAAACTAAAGACTGCAACCAAGAAGGAATTGAAAAGAAACAAAAAAATAGAAATGGATTTCATTTGGGAAGGATTACCTGATCCAGTAAAAAAGAAAGTTGGAAAATGTTCATCATCTAAAGAACTTTTGGATAAGCTACACAATCTATACTTTGAGGAATCTCCCATCATAGAACCAGAGAATGATAAAGAAGATATAGGTACATAACAATAAGAAAGATGCTCATCATGTCATACAACTTCATAAGAAGAAGATTGTAAAGAAGGAACCTTAGATCTTGAAGAAGAACTAATCATTGCTTTAAATGAACTTAAGAAAGAAAGAGAAGAAAACAAGTCACTCGAGAAAGAATTGATCAAGCTAAAAGAAGGTGTTCAAAGTTCTAAATAATTCCAAATAGAAGAAGCCAGAAGGATTAAAGAAACATACAAAAATCAGTTGGAAGAAAAGCAACGTCTAGAAGATGAAATTGCATCTTTAAGAAATGAAGCAGAGAAGAAAGAAGAACTTAAGGAAAATAAGATTGAAGCAAAATTCAGTCAACGAGAAAGAAGACTTGAAGAAGAAATAATCTCCTTAAAAATTCAACTTGAGGAAGCAAAGAGAACAAAAGAATTAATTAATATTAAGATGATGAAGAAAGAAGAAGAGGTTCAGAAGCTTGAAGAAGAAGTTGTCACATTCAGAGTTAAAGTCCTCAAGCTCATCAAGAACGTTGAAGAGAGAGAAACATCCACATCATCCATAAAGAAAGATGAAGAGAAACACTCCAAGTTGCCAAAAAGGAAGAATGAAAAAAAGAGAAAGAGTTATGCAGAATTACTCAAAAGAAGGAATCATGGTCAACACGAATCAAAGAAGAATGAGTATAATAGAGATACATATTCAATAAGACCTTCCACATTCAAGAAACAAACAAGCTTCAATCATGATGAAGGAATCAACAAAATAGATTATCATGATTATCTAGGTCAGTAATTCAGAAGGACTACACCACAAAGAAGATCATTCACTCCCAGGTATGTAAATTTCTTTTAGGGTCATTGTTTTATTTGTACTAACTTTGGACATAAGGTTGTAGATTGCAAATCATATGGAAGAAATGTTCAAACAAGAAATACCTATGCGGCTCCCCACAACATTGAATATTACAAATTCCACAATTATGGTCACATAACTCGGAATTGTTGAAGCATGATAGAGCCCTCCATGAAATAAAATATCGATGTCAGACACAAAAAGGTTTGGAGAAGAAAATAAAGATAAGAAGAGCAGGTGAATAAAGAATAGATCCCAGAGATCATAGGATTTGCAATAGTGCAAGAAAGAAAATAAGATCAGGTGAATAAATAACATGCCCGATAAATTGTACTCTCAGGAATTGCAGTGCAATATCATAATGAATCCATCGGAAAAAAGGAAGAATTCAGAGTTCAGAGAGATGATGAGTCTACAGACGATGAGGAATATTACTCTGCATTAGGGATAATTCCTCCATTATTCTAAGCCATCAAGCTTGGAGACTCCTAGTAAATATGAGTATTTAACAGGGGGAGTCAATGCAGTAACTACTACAAATTAGATAACCATTCTTCAAGAAATTTGAAGTGTTTGTAGAGACAGATTCAGAGCTGTCAGAAAGAAGAAGTACAAAATGACAGATTGATCGATTGAGAAGTAGTGTTTCCATGCATATATCAGAGGAATATCATAGACACACTTTATAGGTTCAAGGATGTATTGCAAATTAATGGACATATTCTATTCAGTATGAGAAACAAGAATATGTGATGATCAATTACAACAAAGAAGCCTTCATAATAGTACAATGAGAGATGGGTTAGTATCGTGGACAGTTGAGTATCAGAGTTATGGACAACTTATGACATATGGACATAGATGGATTTGTGATATCATTGGCAGGTCTAGACAGATATATGAAAACACATATTTAAATTTTGAATCAATGGACAAGTGGAATTAGTTGGTAACAATAAGACAAGCAATCAAAGGCATAGCATAATAGGGAAAGATAAACCTTCAGCAAAATCTATATTGTCAGCAGGACATTGTTAAACAATATGGTCACTAATGTCTAAACAATGAACATAATAGGGAATGGATATTTGAAGTCAAGAAATTTTGAATTATTTATATATATGTCAGATAGTTACAAGAGGAATCACCAATGGACCGAAAGAGAGGAATGGAAGAGTTTGTAGGAAGCCCCCAGATTGTTCTACATCTTGTAGAGAAGTCAAAGGGAGAGAAATTGTCAGAGAAAGATAATAGAAAATAAATATTACAAGCATGCAAACAGGAGGAAATATATTGATAGGGGATGTTATCATTTTTCCCATGATGTCAAAGGGAGAGAAAGAGAAATATCAAAATAAAAAGAGTCACTCTTTGTTAATAATATCAAAGAGAAGAGGAACTTGGAAGGAAACATGAGGAGAGAAACATGTGAAGAGAAAGAACATAAGTGTGAAGATAGGGGGATAAGCCCCAAGGAGAGATACCATTTTCCATTGATGTTAAAGGGGGAGAGAAACAACGAGAGAAACATTGATGAGGAATGATGGTTACAGGGGGAGCATGAGTGTTGGATTATCAGTGTTGCCATCAATGTCAAAGGGGGAGATTGTTGGATAGTTGGTTGTCATTGATGTCAACCCTTGGAGCATTCGAGATACCCCAGAGTTGTGATCGAGATTTATGGTGAGTTAGTTGTCATTGATTTCAACAAGAGTGGTTGATGTTAGCATATATGATGGGTGCATTTGATGAACTCTACACGAATCCCCGAAGGTATGGTTATGGAACTCGAAGTTGATAAAGGAAAATGGACGTGAAGAACAATACAAATGAAAGTAACACATTAAGCAGTCCATCATGGGTCATATTGAGGGTATCACACGAGGCACCCCTGTGGGTTTTCTAGGGCTCGTCACATGAGGCACCCCCGCAGGTTGTCTAGGGCTCATCACGCGAGGCCTCACTAGACATGATCTCTTATTCCCGTGAGGCTAAGACATATTTGGGGAATATGCTAGTGCGAAGTTGTTGAGGACTGAGGAAATGTTACAAGTCAGTATTACAAAGCATCAAGTTAGCTACATCATCATAGGTAAGTTTTAAGGGTTATGCTTATGCTCTTATGGCACATGCTTAGTGGTCATGATACATGGTATGGTACACCTTGGTGATGATATGATACCTTGTTAGAAGTACACTCTTGGCTATCTTGATATCTAGTTTGGTATATATCATGGATATGGTTCATTATTAGAGACATATCTTTAAGATGTTGGTACATGATTGAAGTTCACACTTGATATATGGTAGCACATGTATGAGACACACCTCTTCGTGATGTTGGTATTTGGTTTACGTACATCGTTGATAGTACTTGCTTGGTACATATTATGGTACACGGTCTATGGATGATTGGCATGTTGTTTAGGGTATATGGTTGATGACACGATGCATGGTTAAAGGCATATGTTGGTGATCTTGGTACATGCTTAGGTACCTTATTGAGGCACTTCTGTTGGACATATTGTCTTTAATATGTTGTCATTGATGGCCATAGTCAATGTCATTGTGATGTGATGATAAGTTGTTATGATGAATTGTCATTGATAAGTTATCATTAATTAATTGTCATTGATGTCAACAATATAATAGTTAGCAGAGAATGAAAATGTCAAAAAATATGCAGAGATTCAAGATCAGAAGCAAGGACATTAATGAAAGCTCAGAAGGAAGAGCACATTGTAGAAATGCCATTGGGATTGAAATCCCCACAGTAAAACTCCAAAGGATTCAAGAAATAATCACGTTCATTAAGATAGTTTTAAAGAGTAGTCACATAGAAGACATAATATGAGGTGCAGAGGAATCCACTCTAAAGATCGAGAGAAATAACGATGAACATAACAGAATAAAGATCGTTAGATCGAGGTGAAGTCAGAGTTTGGAAGAATTATATCTCGATTGTCAGATTTGGGAGTTACAAGAGAAGGACCGTTGAAATTCCGTTCGATTCGTTGGAAGACTTGTCAACAATTAGATCATGTTGTGACCATTGGATACACAAGTTCCATATCAAGGGTAGGGATTGATTATGGAGTGCGAAAGGAGAATTAAACAATGCGTTAATTCCAATCCGCAATTAGTCTAGACCATCAATCATCACCCACCAATAGATCTACGGTTGGCATCAGTTCTACTACCAACGAGCAATTTCCATTGTGGAACTCAATGATAGTTTAAAACATTGTGCAAGTTGGGACCCCGCAATCATCCCTGATCGTTGATCTACTCTAAGAGAATTCTCGACCATTGGATTGGTTAAAAATGGATCATGAGATGATTTCAAGATGATCGAGGTTTAATTGATGAAACTTACTTTGGGATATTTGGGAAATGGGAGCTTTTAACCCAAACTCCCAAATGTCAAAATGAATTTAGACCATTGATCTAGAACTAATCACAGTCGTTGATCAAGAATTCACGAGATCTGATCGTGTTAGGATTTTTGCGTTAAAGATGGACCGTTAGATGAAGTCAAGTTGCTCTAGTTTTATCTAGGGAATCTCACTTTGGGATAATTGAGAATTGGGAACGAATAACCCAAATTCCCTAAGGCCGTAATGAATCTAGACCATTGATATAGAACTGATCACGGTCGTTAGATCCAGGAGGAGGATATGTGTTGCGATAAGAGATCTATGTCAACAGACCATGTCAGCAAGGACATGTGGCACAATCAGATGATGACAAGTGTCAAGATGAAATTGGCGTTTCAAGTACGTATAAGTCACGAATCTAAGTGACACGTGGCATCCACTCGGATAGTGCCAAGTCATAAGTGATGTTAGCAAATTATGTCACTCCGGGAGTTTCACCACCAACAAATACCCAAAGTCCCGAAGTTTCGAAATGAATGAGAACCGTTCATCGTGCGAATAAAATCCAATCGTTCGATCTACTTCGGTGAAATGAACTCCGAAAGATTGAAGGAATGTGAAGGAGAAATCACCCGAAGCACCAAAGGCCAAAGTCAACATTAACCGTTGATCTACTTCGGGATATTTCCCAACCGATGATCAAGTATAGTGTAAGGATATCATAGGTGGAGGTGTTAACTGACAACAAGCGGTCACCACTACTTTATGACGCATTCAGTAGGTAAGCACTTCGAAGGAATTGCTACTCCAGAATTCAGGATCCATGAATAGCCGAAGTTCCGAAGTAAATGAGAACCGTCCAGCTCATTGTGACATTAAAACATGACCGTTGATATTGACAAGTGATCAAGCACTTCTTTAGATTATCGCTTGGTCACCACCTATGGTCGTATCAAATAAAGAAACAAAGGGGAAAAGAAGGGACAACACTCAAATCAATAAGCCCGTGGTTTTGCACATATGGTCATATGTAAATGGTTTGAAGGAAGCGCCTCATATAGATTTAATTCGATAGAGATTTAACACTAGAATAATATAGAGAATTGATAAAAGATCAAAATATGATCTGTTTGTGAACCGAGAACACAACAGAAGCATGAGAACGATATGCTGAGTCAATCCATGTATGTTATCAACTCATGAAGACAAAATAACCGACACACAATCATAATTAAAAGAGATCAAATTCACGAGCATGATGAATAAAGGATAAAAAGGAAAAGTAATATTATTTAAAGATTAATATTATCATTTAAATGAAAAGGTACAATGGTTCAAATATCAAAAGACACAATGATTCAAATTCACACCAGTTGAAAGACTATATAAACAAGAAAGAATGGTGAGAATATGTGTAGTTGAATTTGTTGAAGTATATATATTTATATATAATGGATTGAATGAAGGTTCATTCTATCAGGTTGGTGCCTATTTACAAGCTGGGTCTTGTATGAGGATTGGATTCCTCACATCTCATTTGGATCTGAGATCAACAAGCTGGGACTTGTTATGAGGGTTGGATTCCTCATTTCTCAGTTGGATCTAAGAACAATAAGATGAGTCTTGTAACATAGAGTTGGGTCTCTCATAATTGTTTGAAGATGAAATTCAAAGATTGATCTTATGTATTCATTCAAGTTAAATAAATAAATAAAATATTTATTCTTATATATATATATTGATTGAGAAAATGAAATAAATATTTGTTATTTAGTTAGTTTGTGAAAAGTAGAAAATTGTCCCTGTCTCTTATACACTGATTCACCCCCCCCTCTCAGTGTCAAGTATCCATTTCAACAACTTCATTGTTGATATCTTATGGTACATGGTGTATGGGATGATTGAGACATATCATGAGTGATATGGTATATGTTTGAGGCACATCTCATGGTACATGGTCGATGATATGGTATAGTTTGATGCATGATATGACACATGGTTGATACATAGTATGGTACATGTTTTTTACTTGGTTGATGCATGGTTTGGTACAGGTTTTGGTGCATGGTTGATGCACGGTTTGGTATATGTTTTGATGCATGGTTGGTATAGG
>CBVK0102655506.1:0-11800 GCA_900067695.1 Picea abies | reverse complement strand
CAAAACTCAACACTTGGACAGAGGATAACCTTGGAAAATTTCTCATTCCCCTTCTCTACAAAGGTCTCTTCCTTCTCTACGAAGGTCTCTTGTCTTTTCCTTCTCTATGAAGGTCTACCTGTGGTATTGCTCTTTCCTTCTCTACGAAGTTCTTGTCTCTTTCTCCTTCTCTACGAAGTTCTAGCTATGGGATTTGAAAAAATCTCTTGTGGTCCAAAATATTTCCATGGTATAATACCATGCTACCCATATGTTGGGCACCATCCATCTACTCGATAACTTTCATCTTGATCAAAATATCTGGGCACCATCCATCTGCTTTCCTAACTGCATCAAATCATGATCCTCCATTTTGAACTCGGAGACATGGCTCCCTCTTGCACCAAACTAATAGCTTCTAATCATCATCCTTGAAGTTCTTTTTTTTGTAATATCCTAGGTGCCTTCTTGAGTTCAAACATTTCTTTCTGACTTCGTACTGGATCAACCTGCTCCCTCTGCATATATAAGAACGGTACTGGAGCAACCTGTAGTTACCTGCATCTTATCAACTCTATCTGAGTATCCATCTTTTTCTTCATCTTGAACATTTTTGTTCTGCATATTTAGGAGCCTCCTGCTCCTATATAAATAATGGATGTTGTCTGGTCTTTACTGACTACCACCATATCATACGTCCTTCTCATGCTATCTAACTTCTGCAAGTTACGACATAAGTTCTTTCTTCCGAGACCTGTAAACTTACTTACAGTATTCTTTCTGAAATAAATATTTTATCTCTTTCTTCATCCTCTTCTTTGATACTTCCTTCATAAGTCTCCATAGATACTGAAGTAAAATGAGGTTAATTAACATTCTCACAAAAATTTCTAACTTGTAATGATAAAGTATTAAAGTAAACAAGATACTAGAAATAAACATGAATACTTGTCTTTTGTTTTTGTGTGGGGAGGCTCCATGGACTCCACCATTTGCTATCTTTCTTCAGATCAACTATCTTCAACTTAAAGTACATAACCCTCAATTTTTGCTAAAGCTTTCTTTGAGGGAGGAGATTCCTCTTCCTCTGCCATATGTGCTTGATACTTTCTTTTCCCTTTTCCTTGAGGACAGTCATAGGAAAAGTGTCCCAACTTTTGACAGTTGTAGCATCTGATCTTTGAAACATATTTCTTCTTATCTGGAACTCTTATGGAGTTAGATTCTTTATTGTTCTTCTTGAAGGAACTTCTTTTGTTATTTTGAGATGTAAGAGCTTCCTCTTCATCAACAATTAATCTCTTATGTTGGTATGCAAGTCTAGATTCTTCGTGTGTGCAATCTATCCATAACTTATCAAACTTGAGTAACTTGCTTCTGGCACACACTCCTTATACAAAAGGAATCCAAAATGATGGAAACCCATTTAGGGTTGTGGTTAAAAGCTCTTTTTCACTAATGACATCTCCAATAGCTGCAAGTTGATCTCTAATCTGAGAAACTCTCATAAGATAGGATGTGACAGATTCTGAGTTTTCCATCTTCATATTACGAAGTTGATTTCTTAAGGTAAGATTATGGCTGATGTATTTGCTTTCATATAACCTGTTGAGTGCTTCATACATTTGCCTTGCTGTCTATAGTTCGAATATATAAGGGATCAAGTGATCCTTTACTGAATCTGACACGATTCTCTTTTCTTTCTTTTCATTCTTCTTATGCTTGGTCTTTTGATCTTCTTCCTCTGGTTTTGGTACACCCACTGTAACATGTTTTAAGAGATCATTCTCGTCTAGAATCATCTGCAACCTATGCTTCCAAGATCTGAAGTTTCTAGATCCTTCCAGCCTGTCTTCTACCCTCATACTGGTAGCCATTCTTTCTTGTAGAAGAAACCCTAGCCCTCCGGGCTATAGAATTTAATAGAAAAATCAAATTTATTGGATCTGAAAAATGAACTCACCAAAATATGCATTGGATTGAGGCGAGTAGCCTGGTGTGTTTAGATTTCAGAAAATTCAAATTTTACCCCTCCAAACTTGATCTGCGGATTTCTGGACTAGTGCTTCTGGTTTTCTGGTACTTTTGGTACTTTGTGAAAACTAGGGTTTCGATTTATGGGATATCTAGCCACTGAAAAGGTGCGCTGAGGATGCCAAAGTGATCCTTAATCAATAATAAATATATTTATCTTTTACTTTATCCACAAAAGGGGATAAGAATATTCTTTGCAGTTACACAATATTTTAACATTAAGTACTATGTTGATTGGATGTGATGAGATTTTCCAATCGGAATGAAAGAGGCATATTATGAGGGAGTTGTTGGGCTTCCATGGGTGGACATGCTAGTCATTATCATCATCAGAATCACTTTCTTCATTATGGGCCATGAGACATGATCTCCTCTGGTTACCCCTAGGCATAAGGGGTAACAATTCCAAAAGTGAGCCTCCCTAAAATTTAGGGAATAAAAAAATAACAATATGTAATATATCTATTAATCTAAATGATAAATGGTTATGCATGGTTGATGCATAGTAAGGATGCTTCAACAAGAGTATTGACCTGCAATGTCGTTGCACAGTTTCTTTGGGACGAAGCAAGACATTGAGGTTGATGGAGATGTTGGAGGGTCTCTTAGGCCTATGTATGTCATCATATTGTAATTGGACATTAGGTAAAGTGGATACATGAATAAAGCATGTGATAAAGAGAACATAACATGTGTGTGTGTGTGTGTGTGTGTGTGTGTGTAATAAATCATAAAGAGAACATAACAAATGGTTAGTTGGAGTAGGTACTACCACTCCAACCATTCCCTTGATTATATGAATACTCTTGAAGAACGAATAAGAAGTTGGTTGGATATCATTTCCACACATCTCTCTTGAGTATTCACATGTGTAATGTGTGTGTACTAGAATTTCGTCATTTCTTGAATGCATGTGTAATCTAGAATATTGCAACAAAAGGTTTTGTCATTGGATGCATGTAAAGGTGAAGACACGAGTTGTATTGATGCACCAATGTCTAGTGGGGAAATCCTAAAACAAATTTGGGTGGCAAAAGGTCAAATGCAATGTTGTAGAGGGAAGATCTAAACTTCTATGTCAGTTTTGGAATATACCTTATTGAGCCAATTATGGTTAACAGAATGATCCAAAAGTACCTTGAAATCTAGTTCAAGGCCTTGCACCCACGAAAAAATAATAAAATTTTTTATCAAATTTTTATGAGCTATTAAATTTTTGGAAGTGTTCTAAACCTTAAATTGTTCGACAACATCCGATTTGATGGAAAAATCAACAATTTTTGTTGCAAAAAAATGGGCTAAGGAATTTTCTTCCAAAGAAAATGGAGTAAGGAAAGAAGGATGGAAACTATTCACATTACCAAGGGGGACATAGTCTAAAGGTTTGACAACTTATTCTTCCAATCCAAAAGTATTCAAATCCTTAAATAACTCTTCATCAATAATTAATTAGAAATCCAAAAAGGTAGGTTGATCAAAAAATGCAATCGAATAGGGTGCAAAACCCTTAGTGACATAACAAATATCAAGACCCAATGTTAAAGATTTATTTTCATCGCAAGTAGAGGCTTAAAAAAGGGTGTATGCAGCCATATAATATACTAGTGAAAGATCATTGAAAACTTTCCCCAACAATGGTGGGTCATTATAAAGAGAAAGCTAACATCGAAAACATAGGAATCACACTATCAAAACCCACCAAGGGAAAAACATTATTGGAGTAGGAATAGGAATATATGTACGTTGGTTGATGATGACCACTTTTCCTTCATGGGGAAATTGCTTGGTAAGTAAGATAAACGATGCAACTGCCTTCATGGAATACATGTAGTTATCAGTTGACACAACTACCCTGATGACATACATATAGTTCCTCCTAGCATGTATGTTGTAGTACAAAAGAGCATCACGACTTCGACATCAATCAAAACAGTTTAACTACCTAAAATAATTGGTAAGTTATTTAATACTTCTAGACATTGGGAAGAACTCCCATCAAAGGCTCTCAAAGCAATGTCGGATGGGAAAAAACTAGGAGAGTCCATTTTCTTCCAAATGACCAATGACATGACAAATGGTAAAGATTCCTTGTCCACTATTATTTGATGGATGCCAAAATTCCTAATAGTAATACTTAAAAAACTACAAAATGAAGAAGATAAATTCAACATTATCTAAATCAAATTTGATCAACCTAAAGTTCATAGGTAGGGTCAACACTTCTAATGGATTTCAACAAAGTTGCATGTTATGAAGGGCAAAATTGCAATCCTTTTTTTCGGTATAAAATGCATATAATCTCATTTTTTAAATTATATTAAAAAAAAAAAAGCAAATTTGCAATTTTTTTATAAAATACATATAATCTCATTTTTAAAAATTAATATAATTGTAAAAAATTAAAAAAAAATAAAAATCTTCTATATTTATTAAATATTCAATAAATAATTTACAAAATGCATTTCTTTTTTAATTTCACTTTCCTCCCTTTTAATTTCATTATAATTTCATCCTTTGACACAAGTAGTTACATTATGTTGAATGGTTGACCAATTTCTTTGGACAGCACATTTCCAAACTGAATTCATGGAACATGATTTGAATATATTATCTTCATATAAATGTTCTATTTCAATTTATATGCACTTTCTATTTTAGTTTTAGATTTATTAAATAACCATATATACTTTAACAATGGAAACTTGTGTAGCATAAAAAGTGGCTTCTTGTTTTTCAATGTTATCATTAAAAAGGAAAAAGAAAATTCTACATGCAACACTTAATATGATTATGAGGAAGTGACATATTTTGATTTAAGCTTTGTTATTACAACTATTTTTCTCTTATCTTTATACCATTTTTAATATATTTACTTTTTTATACTATTTTTAATGTATTTATTTTTATACCATTTTTAATATATTACTTTTTTATACCATTTTTAATATATTTACTTAAAAATAATTAGATCAATGTTACTAGCATTTTATAACCCTACTATAACCCTATACATAATTAGATCAATGTTACTAGCTTTTTATAACCCTATACAAGTATTATTCAATGGCACTTTTGGGTATACAAATACAAGTTGATGATGTCAAAAACATATCCCTCTTATCTTTATGCCATTTTTAATATATTTATAAAAGTAATTAGATCAAATCAATGTTACTAGCATTTTATAATCCTATACAAGTATTTTTGTATTTTTGAATGGTACTTTTGGGCATACAAATACAAGTTGATTGGTGTCAAAAACATATTGCATAATTTAATATATTTACTTGAAAGTAATTAGATCAAATCAATGTTATTAGCATTTTATAACCCTATACAAGTATTCTTGAATGGTACTTTTGGGCATACAAATACAAGTTGATTGGTGTCAAAAACATATTGCATAATGGAATTAGGGAACATTTGTTTAATAAGTTTAAATTATATTTATTAATTCAATAATAAATAATGTCCCGGATGGGGTGACACGCGGTAGCTCCTCGACATTTGGCTCAGCACTAAGCCATAGCATAAATGCTGATGGTCGCCACCCTCCTGTCCTGCATTTACGATGGTAGGCGGCCATAACAACCGATATATAGTGGAGGGACACCTCCCTCGCGCGAACACTCTCGCTCACAACGCACTCAGCATGCCAGGGTTTATGGATAGCCAGGTGAATCCAGCCTTTGGCAATTTGTTTTTCTGAGCACCTGGACATGGTTGGTCTGCTCTCGCTTCGGCTCTCCCCTTTGTCTGGGAGCTCTGGTGCAACTCTGTTTCCTTCTCGTCCTGGCTTACTCTCATCTCGTTGTATTCTCACTGTATTGTTATATATTCCTTGGCAATTATGACCAGGAAGTGGGGCAGGCCTCGTCGTGGCTCGGCCTGGTACACCCACAAAGCGCAGCAGCAAAGGAAGGAGAAGTTGGAGCGCGGTATGTCGTTGGCGACCTCCATCCTCCGAAAGAAGGCTCGAGCTGACCAATTGGCTCTGCATGCCATCATTGCGGAGACTGGGGCAGGAGGTAGCAGTGAAACCATGACAACTAAGTCTGAAAACAGGCCGGAGGATGGTGTTGCGGATGCGTTCCCCACCTGTTACGTGGAAGAAGTACCATTCATGAAGGAATTGGCGACCACTCCAGAACCCCAAGCCATGGAGGCGAACCACCAGGATGGAAGCGGTCCTAAAATTGAATTGGCAGATGACATCCCTGGGTGCATTGTCGAGGAAATTCCGTGGCCGGGTGACTACAGCCCCACCAGCCATGCTATGCAGGCAACGTTCAAGGAAGAAGCTCGGGACACAACTAGAGTCGAAGAGAACGCGGACGCGAACAACCCAGCGAGGAAGGAGGAAGCGCATGGTGCAGAACTGATGGAGCTCGAAGCCGAAGATGGAGCGACCGTGGAAATGAGGGACATAATCCTCGACGACGCGGGTAATGGCTTGCATGGCACTTTCCTCCGTGCAGAGCATCTGGCTCTGGTGTTCGAACTCCGAGGCCACATGGCAGACCTGGAGCATAGATCCCTTCTCATGGACCAGCGTCTGGACTTGCTCCTTGATGCGTACTCCAATGCTCTAGCAAAGAGGAAGTGCCCTCTCTGTGCGCAAGCATTCGCCATCCCAGCTAGGTCCACGTGGAAGACAAGCAAGGGCGATGGGTCACTGGGTATCTAGGTCTTCTATGCTATTTCGTTTCTTTGTTTTATCTTGCTACTGTTACATGTTCACTTGGATTATAGCCATCTTTCCTGGTTTCCTTCGGGCAGGACAGAGGGCAAAACAGTTCTCCAAACCATGCTGGTTTCTGGTAAAACGATAGCATTTTTGGTGGTTTAGACTTATATCTCTGTACATTTTGTCAAGGTTTCTTCATTAACTTAATATAGCAGGTTCCACTTTTTTATTTAAAAAAAAATAATTCAATAATAAATAATAATATGGAAAAGTAAATGTATGAAGATTGGAGAAATTTTTTCTTCATAGTGAAGGATGAAGTCACTATTAGATTGATAATTCATTGTGTAAATAGATGGACATAAAAAATAGTTTGGAAAGAGATGGAATATTATCTTAATTGACTCAAATCACACAAAAAGAAAAGTAAGAAAAAAATAGTGTTTGAATGAGCAAATAAATATGCATCATGCATATAAAAGATAAGACAACTTATATTTAAGTGAGTATGGAGAGGAATTTCCATTTAATAAAATAACTGAAACCTTGATAGTGTTGGGAATGTGGTATATTTTTAGTATGGTTATTTTTATGCGTTATTCGTGTGTGCTAGGTGCACCTGGGGGGTGTACACAGGAGGGGTCAATCAGGCCCCCCTTGCCTGGTTTGTTTTTTGGCATTTTTTTTTTCGACCAATGGTTTTTTTAGCCCATTGTAATCTAATCTTGATCAAGGGATCAATATTGTAATCTAATTCGAGTTAACAGATTAGATTTTTTGGATGTTGTGGAATACCTAAATATTGTAGTATGTATAGTCAAGTTAATATACTGAAGAAGAGAGAGGTGTGGCTCTAAGTTTTGTTGGTTTTTCCGATTAAAGGTTTCCAAGGTAAATCTCTATGTACCATGTGTATTCCATTGTTATTCCTTTTATTTTTTTTAAGAATCTGTATACATTGTTTCACCTCAAAGATTTAAAACTTACAACGGGTTCATAAGACACTAGAAGGTTGTGCATTGAATGTGTAGATAGACCTATCAGGTTCAACTACCATAGTTATTAGAGATCCACAAACCATTCCTACCGGTGGTCAAAATTTTGTTGAATATATTCTCAAATTTTTTTGGGACTTAACGATTGGGGACGAAGAATATGGTCCATAGGTTTCCTTTATTAAAACTAAGAAAAATGACTTGGAAAGAAATAAGATATCATTTCAAAAGAAAATACTTGAAAAAACCAAAAAAATATGTAACATGTATATAAAATACCAAATATCCTATCTAAACGTTCAAATATGCATATCAAATTAAATCCATTTAATTTATAATTATAAAATAATTATATTTCAATTATATTTTCTTTACTTTTTAATAAAATTTAAATTAAAAAATTACATAGAATAATACCCATTAATACAAACCAAATTTCATAACAAACAATTTCAATACCCATTAATACAAACCAAATTTCATAGCAAACAATTTTAATGATTGCTAATATTATGTATCACTATAAACATGTTTTTAGTAAGAGGTAATTTTCAAATAATTTAAAATACAAAATTTAAAGAAATAATTCTATATATATATTTCTATTGGTTTTCTCTTACTTTTGAGTAAATTTAAATTAAAAATACTAAATAATAAAATTTAAATAAAAATATTAAAATAATATAAAAAATTATATAATAAAAAAATACACAGAATAATACCCATTAATACAAGCTAGTAATTTCTGGCTTACTTTTTTTCCAAGAGAAAATTTCTGGCTTACTTAAAATAACCCTGCAAAACAGTTTCAATCATTGCTTGTATCATGTAAAGATATAAACATGTTTTTCGTCAACGGCCTTTTTCAAATAATTTAAACACCTATCTACTCGCAACATGATCTTTGTTGCTTCCGGGAAGCAGGAACACCCCGATATGAGTTGGAAAGGGAATTATAACATGATATCTATGAAGTTGTTGTATCCCACCTTTGGCACCTTTGGAATGAGTGGCTTAGAATTTTCACTTTGGTTTACCTTTCATTAATGAAGTATCATAATCAACCCACAAGCCAAACTTTTATTGTACTGTTTCCCAGGCAGTATACATAGTGATGAGTTCACTTTGACTACTCTATTAATTTGGGTTGACTCTAAAAATTTTGTAACAAACTTAATGTGTAACATAACAAACTCAAAATTTTATTTTTTAATATGTAAAAAAAACTGAATTTTCTTACATTTCATTGGCTGATAACTTTATAGTGTTATTGCAACCTTCACGTATTTCGAGATCATAATTAACTCAATGACATAACAGACTAGGTAAGAGTAAGTTGAATTTATATTTTATATTTATATTTAATAATTTTATATTTATATTTAATAATAATTTTAATATTTATATTTATTATAATCTGCCAGGATTGTCATATCTTCATACGTAATAATCCGTCCAGAATTTAATAAAGGACAATATATAAATATAGCCAGAATACATATTTATGTATCTTTGTGAATTAAACGACAATATATAAATATAGCCAGAATACATATTTATGTATCTTTGTGAATTTCCCTGTCACGTAAATGCAGCTTCCATCAATCTTTGGGAATCTCCGTGTCTATGTCTCGGTACAAATTGTTATTTATTAACCATAATTTTGTTCGTTTAATTTTTCTTCTAACCCTTCTGCTGCAGGACTAAGTTACCCTCTCGACATGACATGCGGTGGGTCCAAGGTATGTTTTCGTATTTATTAAAAATTAAAGAAAAATATTTTATATTAATATACTTTGAATGTAAATAAAAAATAGTTATTGTTTTTATATATAAATTAAAATTATTTTTATAATATATCTATTCATTAAAATGATTATTAATAAATTATAAAAAAATTATTTAATATAAATTTTATTAATTAATAAGTAAATATAACATTTAACAAATAAAATTAAAATATAAGATTTAATTTTTAACATATCTATATAAGTAAAGTTTTCAGAGGCAGTACTTGCAACGTGCTGTCCTTGTTAAAAAAATAGTACAACTAACAATTCCCAGAGCTGGTCCCCTGCGATTTTTAGCATTTACGATCGTGTCCAAAATTAAAAAACATGTATAAGCATTTTTCATATTCACTAGGTTGAGTGGAGGTTGTGAGTGCACCCGCGGAGGAGGTGAAGGGCCCCAAAATCTGGTGCACAGTGACCAAGAGGTTGTATAAATAAACTCTAATGTGGAAGGTTTTGTCTAACTCAGTTAAGTCTCAACAACAACAAACATAACACATTACAACCAAACTGTTTGACAAAAAGCCTAAACCAATCAGCAGGCCAGCAAGGGAATTTTAGTGAATTGTTTGACAAAAACACTAACAGAGGACAGGGACAGTGGGCTAACAAAGGACAGGGACAGTGGGTCAATAGAGGTCAGGGACAGTGGGCAGAGCAGCAAGTTTCTAGTGGTCAGACCAACAGATATTGAAGGGTTAAGCATAAAACAGAGGGTCAGTTTTGGGCAGAGACTTTGATTTCCCTTAATATCATCATGACAATGGGACAAGAAAATTTAGAACCCGTGGAAACAAATGATATAGGGCAAGTGAAAATTGCCTAATCAACCAAAACTGGGAAGTGGGTTTGGGTTAATGCTAAACAATATTGGGGCATTTTAAAACGGAGACTAGCTTGTCTATAATGGGAGCAGACAAGGAAAAAAAGGTCTCAAAGGGAAAGTACTCGGGTCCTTCGCAAGAAACAACATTCAAACAAGTCTTTTTTGCAAGCATGTGGCGACAAGCCCAAAGGAAAAGAAAAAGTCATTGATGATTATGCCTTATATAGTCCCACATCCACACCTCTCACTTGGTCATCTGATCTTTATGTGAAAGAACTGGTAAAGGTAAAAGAGAGGTTGGAAGTAGTAGAAGCTAAAGAACTAGAAAGAGATTGTACAATCCATATAATAACAGTTGAAAACCAGGCTTTAGCAGAAAGTAACAAAGTTCTGAAGGAGCAAGTGTCATTGCTACAGGAAGATCTTTTAATAGGGAAAACATAATGGCAACGCATGAAAGCGGAAGTGCAAAACATGAAGAAATTTGCAATGGAGAATACAGAGGTGATGAATGTGAAACCATTTCAGGACAAGGGAAAGTAGCTGCCCAAATAGACAACAATGAAGAGACATCAAGAGAAGAGAGGAAAGGAGATTCCACAAAACTCTCCAAAACCTGGGTTCGGGTTATTAACAATTCTGCTAAGAGGGAAGGAGAAACAAGCATTCAGATTGACAACATGCAAGATAGAGAGAGCAAGGAAAGACAAGATAGAGCAATAAGCATAATTATTAAGGGGGTGAAAGATTATGGGAAAAATGAATGCACTCTTGACCTTGCAAGAGACTTCTTGAAAGACAAGCTCCAATGGCAAGGACAAATATGTCAAGCATGGAGAGTAGGTAAGACTAACGGTGAGAGAGCCAGGCCCATAAAAGTCATCATGCCCAACTTGCGTGATAAAGATATCATTCTAAGCAGGAAGCAGTTCTTGAGGGGTTCTCGGTTTTTTCTAGAAGAAGACTTAACTGTAATACAACAAGAGGAAAGAAGGGATGAAATGACAAAAGTTAGGGCAGCAAGAGATGAGGGAAAAAGAGCATGGATTTATAAAGGTAAAGTTGTGATAGCGCAGTTTGGACCTCCTTCCAAAACAAGGAAGCAAAACGATAACAAATAAGAGGCAGCAAAATCTTCAGCAAGAAATGAGGAAGCAAGGTCAGTATGGGAAATCAGGGACAAAGACTCAATTGTGAGTCTTGCAGGGCAAAACAAATAGAAACCAAGTCGTACCCAGGTTTCCTTAAGATTAGTTTGTTGGAACTGCAGGGGTTACCCATGGAGACGAGGACCTGGGTTAGGGCCTATTGCGGAAGATAGAGACATAATTTGCCTCATAGAAACACATGAGCATGAAGGGTGCAAGACACCTTTATTTAAAGGGTATTGGAAGATAGCAGTGTGGAACAAGGCAGTAGGGAATGGAAAAGGGCATGGGGGTATCATGGTATTAGTAAGAGAAAAAGAAGGTCGTTTCATTCAGCT
>CBVK0102655479.1:0-11316 GCA_900067695.1 Picea abies | reverse complement strand
AGTATTTCTATTAAAATAATCAACAGAAGTATATAGGTGACAAACTTTTGTAATGACACATCTAGGAACTGAGAAACTAATTCCCTCCAGTTGGGTCGCCACCACTTCAATTCTCCACCAAAGGAAAGGTTATATAAATGAGACAATGACGTTCTCCATCATAAAGAAGGAAGAGCTTTGGGGTTGAATAATGAGTTCAAACTTTCAAGGATAAAGGGATGCAGACTCAATATGAAGTGAAATTTCTCCAGAGTATATTTTCTATCAAAAGTTGAATTCCCCCCCTCCAAGGCTTGGATATGGCTCAATTTATAGCTTTCAAATTGAACTGAAGGGCTGAGTCAGAGCGTTTCCAGTATATGGAAGGTCAAGGATCATGGATCTCGTGACATGACATGGAAACTTGCCATAATTTTTAATTTTGAGCACCAAACCTGATGTACGCGGGTTGTAGTGGAGAAACTTGCATATACACTTGTTGTCTAACTGATAGGGTGCGTATATGTGGAAAAATGTGTTTTCTTGGCTCTGGAAGGTAAAAAACGAGACTTTAAGTCTGCATAGGGAAATGGAAAGGTCATCCAAGCAAGTTGCACGGGGTGAGGAAAAAAATTCTATAACATCTAGTACATATGGGGTCAATATAATTCGATGATATTTGTCCCGTAAGAATATATAATTCGTATATTAATAGACTTATATTGCTTTAGTGGAAATCCCAATACCAACACCTGAAGAGAGTCTAAGGATGATTGCTAGGTTAATGGATGCATGGGAGGCACAAGTCGGCACTGATGGAAAATGTTATTTCCCTTGCAATCAATGTAGGGGCTTTAAAAGAAGAATAATTGTAAGGAAAACAAATGAAAGACATTGTTTTAGGTATGGGCATTGTGAAGGGGGGCATACATTTCGCTCCATGGTAAGTTATTCATTATATATGTCTTTGTATTGATTCTATTTATAAAAATTTCTTTTGTTTTAATATTTGTTATATACACTAATGTTATTGATTATTTGTAATTGTAAAGATCAATCATCCTAGGTGTTTGTATCCGGATAAATATATGTCAAGTAATAGTAGAAATACTATTGTACAAGATGTGGAAGACATTATGAATATTGAAGATCAAGTCAATCTTATGGAAGAAGATGGCATCGATAATATTGTTGAGCCGGATGATGGGACAAATAGATTGATCCATGATATCTTTGCTCCTATCGATGAGGAAAACAATGATGATATTTATGATGTACCTTTGCTTGAAAAGGCAGAACAACCCCTTTATGAAGGCTCAAGACAAATATTCTCTCTGCTATAATGTTGTTGGTAAACTTGAAGGTATTGAATGGTTTTTCAAACACTTGTCTCACACATATACTAAGGTACATAATATAATTCATCACTCAAACACTTGTCTCACACATATACTAAGGTACATAATATAATTCATCACATATTATAGGTAAAGATCGACTTTATTTTTCTCTATTTTTAGTGTCAATCAATGTGTATAGTAAGGATGCAATATTTTTTATTACTATTATTTACATTAAATAGTTTTTTTTTTTTATGTTGTAGATTGTTAGGTGAATTTTTATTACCACCGTCAAATAATTTACCTTGCATATACTAAGAGATGTGTGCCATTATGAAATATATTGGAATGGAGTATCTGACTATTGATTCATTTTTGAATGATCATATTATACATTATGGACAATATGTATCAGAAACTAAATGCCCGCAATGTCAAATCAGTAGATATTGAATCGATCAAGTAAAAAAAAATGTGCCTCACAAGGTTCTTCATCATATTTCGATAATTCCACATTTGCAACGATTGTTTAGGTGCCAAAGAATTGCATGGTTTATGTATTACCATCCACGACAGAGAGGCAAAGATAGTATTCTTTGAATTCCTGAAGATGGTTATGTACTTAGGAACATCAAAGAAAGATGGACAAATTTTAAAGAAGAAGCTCATAATGTTAGGTTTTCATTGGCAGCTAACGGTGTCAATCCATTTGGTGAGCTTGGGTCTATTTATTTAGTGTGGCCTATTTTTTTATAAAAATAACCTTCCTCCTTGGATGTCAATAAAGAGGGAGCACACAATGTTGGCAATGATTTTTTCAGGTATTTGTTCACAAAATTGGTTTGAACGTTGTATTTTTCTTTTCTTATTTGTTGCATGCACACACACACACAAGGTAGTAATTATGTGTACTTTCACCCAATTAGGTAAGTACCAAGTGAAAGATATGAATGTACATATTAAGCCCCTTGTTGACGAGCTACTGAAGTTATGGGTTGGCATCATTATGTACGAAATCTCTAGACCAATAGGCAAAAGAAATTTCAATTCCATGGAATAATTACATGGAAAATTCATGATGCCTCAGGGCTAACACATTTTTGTGGTATGTAACATATTGTTGAAATTTAATAGTATATAATTTTATGAAAATATGATGCATGCTTCTTAAATATCAATCCCTTTTTATATAAATAATCTGGCATTAATCCATATCTTGTAGGTTTTCAAACAAAGGGTAAATTTCCATGTCTAGTTTGTGGTCCTAGGATGAAATCACATCATTCAAAAAGTCTAGGAAAGGAGGTACTTGATGAGTGTAGGCCCTTCCTCCCTAAGAACCATAGGTATCGAACTACAGAGAAACATCTTTTCAATTTTAAATACGATACTGGAATAAAACCATGAAGAATGAAACCTCACCTATGGAAGTTGGAATATAATGGAAACTGTTAAGGTAAGCATTTAGTATATACGTCACATATAATAATGTTTTACAATTTTAATTTGTATTGAATTATGTTTATTGTATTTAACAATTATTGTTGTAATCTCATTAATTATTTTTCATAAATGTCGTCAAGGAATTAATGGGCTTCCACGACGAATGAATAGTTACTATGTACAATTCAATAGATTTCCCTACTATGAACACCTACAAATAGCTCATTTTTTTGATGCAATACATATCGGTAAGAATGTAAAAAAAACGTTGTGGAGAATCATAGATGGAAGGAGTGACAAAGAAAAAATTGTCAAAATTTGTACTGACATTGAGGAAGCTAATCATGCACTGCAAAATTTGATTTATTCAAATAGCAATGGACACCAAAATAGTATTCCATGGTTATTTACATAGTAGGGAAGAAATGTTGTAAAAGAGGTCATTCAGAAAATAAAAGTTCCCACAGGTTTTGCTTCAAACATAAAGAATATATATCTTAACAAAGAAAGGTGAATTTGGTGGGGTGAAAACTCATGACTGGTATACCTTCATTAAGGTAATTATTTTCATAGATTTCTATATTGGTAAATATATGATTTTTTAGTATTACAATATAGTTTTATTTTCCTAGAAATTAATAATCCCTTTGTTTTTATAGTATGTTCTTCCTCTATCTCTCCCTGACAACTTTGACAACAATGTAAAACAAGTTATATATGATCTTGCAAAATACATGAGATTTATATGCAAAGTCATTGTTGTTCAACTTGTTGACATTTGTTTTACTTTCAATCTATATATATGTTGTTGTTGAAACCTATGATTTGATTTGTTATATCATGTGTAGCTGGTTTTCATCTAAATAAATCCATAAAAAAGATATAAAATATTGGAGGAGAGAAATTCCTTAGCTAATGTGTGAAATGAAAAAGTATCTACCTATGGAATTTTTCAATGCACAAGAACACTACCCCATACACCAAGTTGAGGAGATTGAAATGTGTGAACCTATGCACATAAGGTCAATGTGGATGGTGGAGAGGCACTTGAAGTCATTGAAGGCTTTTGTTAGACAAAGAGCATGTTGTGAGGGACCTATGGTGGAGGAATATATGGCATATCAGTCTTTATTGTATATTATTCAGTATCTTACTAAATTAGCAGCAAAAACCATGAAGGTGCCTCAGATTTGGGATGTCAATTCCATTAGTAAATTTGAATGGGAGTGTTAGAATATTAAAGAATACTGAGAGGGGAGGTTGAATCAGTATAGAGTTATTTCAACAATTTTAGCATTCAAGAACTACATAAACATTAACCATTAATCATGGCATTCATCATCACATAAATTCATATACATTGCACACATATTTTATGTGGAAACCCAACTAGGAGAAAACCATGGAAACTTTACTTAAGTAGTTTCAAGATTTTACAAGCACCAACATGAAGGAAGCACCCACTCCTTGAGTTTTCTAGCACCTGCCGAAAGGAGACACCAATACCCTTGGAATATTTTAAATTATGATACATGATCAAATCAACCTTCAAATACATCCCAAAGTCACTTATTAAATCTACGTACAAAAATACTCAGAACTGTACCTCAAATCTGTAAACCTATAATATTTGCCAAAAGTTCAATTTTCCATTTCTGATTCTGAAACTTGGACCTCAGATATTAGGATTTTTTTTCCTTCTAATGAAACAAGTGGAATTCAATTTGGACCTGCCAAGCTTCATATATAACCATTTTATCTCGAACACCTATTTGGGACTATTAGTCACAAACCCTAACTTCTAACAAGTATAACTTTGTACCTATAATGAATCAGGATCTGAAACTTGTACCAAATATTCTTCGATATCTTCTTTGAAATTCATCCAAATTTTTCTCCTTGACTCATCCCCCAAAAAAATTATAGAAAAAATGGAAAGATGACTTGTTTTGAAGAAGAAACCCCTAGTTTTAAAAACCTCAACTTCTACTGAGTATAACTCCAAACCTGTAATGAGTCAAGACCTAAAATTTGTACCCAAAATTCTTCGCTATCTCTTTTGAAACACATCCAAGTTTCACTATTTTAATCATTCTAGAAAAAAGGTTATATGGAAAATTCCAAGATGACATTCAAAAACAATCCTCAAATCAAATCATCACAAGACTTCATCTTCCCTTGGAAATTTTCTCCTCTATGCTAAAATTTTCTCCTCTTCCTTGGCTAGGTCGAATTGGTGTGATAAAAATGCCAAATGAGGCTCCTCTTATTTATATGAATATTCTCCACATGAGGGGGTGCGACCAAGGGTCACAACTTTTGGGTCGCACCTCTTCCTTGAGGATGGATGACCTTAGGGGATTATTTACTTTACTTTATGGGTTCTTATCTTGATTTTATGGGTTCTTATCTTGAATTTAGGGTCTTTTTCACTTGGCTTTAGGGGATTCTTCACTTGAATTTAGGGGCTTCTTCACTTGGTTTTAGGGATTCTTCAAGGCTCCACTTTTTTACAACTCAAAGTGGGCATGTGGGAGCAACCACATGTTATCTCATCCTGTGAGAACCATGCTTAAAAGATACACCATAAGGGGACCACTTTGTAGTTATATACACTTATTTCAAGGCTATTCAAGGCTTCTTCAAGTGGACACATCATCATCAATTTTAGAGGCTTTTAGGATTTTCTTTAGGGATTCTTATAAGGTTGACATCAATGAAAACCAATTTTAGACCAATCTCCCCCTCTAAAATTAATGGAAACTTAGTAAAAAAACCATGCTCCCCATTTCTTCATGTTCTGATCCCAATGATTGTACTATCCTCTTGTCTTCATGTTGACTCCCCCTATATCCATGCTTCTAGTTTTACTATTTTTCTCTCCCCCTTTGATATCAATGGAAAAGGGTAACTCCCCCTAACAATATTCCTCTTTTTGTTCTTGCAAAAGATTATGGAAATCAATTTGGAGCAACAATTACTCCTATTTTTTTACGAATATACTCAAAGGTATCCCTAGGAAGAGGTTTTGTGAAGATGTCTACAATCGGTTCTTTTGTCCCAATGTACTCCAACTTGATATTTTTTTTGTTATTTGTTCCCGGAGAAAGTGGAACTTATAGGAATATGTTTGGTCTTGGAATGCATCACTAGAATCTTGGAAGTGTTTATAGCAATGGTGTTGTTATAGAGTATCAAAATAGGCTCATAATATCTCAGTTGTATGTCTTGCATGGTTTGCTTCATCTAGAGAATCTGAGTACAACATGTTTTTGTTGCAATATATTATGTTTTTTTTGTGGATAAGGATATTGAAGATTGCTTCTTTCTCAACCAAGACACTAAGCAGTCACCTAAGTAGAAATAATTTCCATTTGTACTTATTCTATCATATTTAGTTCATACCCAATCTACATCCATGTAGGTGACCATAGTTAATGTATTTCCTTTCAGATACCATAGCCCAAACTTTGTTGTTCCTTTAATATATTTGAAGATCATTTTTACTACTAGAAAATGGATTTCCATTGGTGTTGCTTGAAATATTGTGACCTATCTAACTACTTTCATTACATCTGGTCTTGAAGTTGTCACATAGAGTAGACTTCCAATCATTGATCTGTAGAGTCTTTGATCTAGTTCTTTAGATTCATCATATTTTATCAACTTGCAACTGGTAACCAGAGGAGTACTCACAGGTTTACAGTCTTTCATTTTGAACTTCTTTAACATTTCCTTGATGTACTTAGTTTTGGAAATGAAAATTCTTTCATCTAGCTAAGACATTTGGAGTCCTAAGAAGAAATTCAACTCCACAAGTAGGGACATTTCAAATTCATTATGCATATCCTTGGAAAACTTCTGACTCAATCTATCATCATCACTTCCAAAGATGATGTCATCAACATACACTTCAATAATAATCATGTTTCCTTGATCCACTTTTATGTAAAGCTTATTATCTTCATTAACCCTTCTAAATCCTTATTGTGGTAAGTACATGTCCAAGTATCGAGCTTTTGGATCTTTCTTAATTACATATAGAGATTTCTTCAATGTAATGTATCCGAGCTTCCAAGCCGAGGCATGCTACTTTAAAAGAAATTGCTTTGTTCAAGCTCTGATATAAAATTGTAGTGTCCCCAGCCATTCCAAGGCCAGGCCATGCCACCTTACAGAAATTCTCACTTTCATTTGTGGAAAATACCATACTTAATAACTTAAAAACAACATCTACTTTATGTTAACATACATTTATAATGTAAATTTCAACAGACATAATATTCTGATACAACACAACTTTATGTGGAATTAACAGTAACACATACATACAACCAACACATGCAATTCTTATAAATATCAAGGCATGTACATGATACACGACATAAGAATTAACATAGAAATGGTACTTATGGCATGTACATGATACACGACATAAGAATTAACATAGAAATGGTACTTATGTTTTTATGAAGGTCGCCAACTGCATGCATAACTTCCATGAACCTCCCAGGCTTAGACCACGCTGCTCATCATTCTCAACGATCGGTCACCCCCGAGTTGGGACTAAACTCCACCCAAGAAATGGATTCCTAAGCTAGGTTGAGACTACCGGAAGTCACACAGTACATCAGGAAGGATTAACTCCCAAGAACCAACTTACGCACATAGCTCACAACCTCTTGTTCCCCACATGTCTGTCCCACCCCAAGAAGTATACACCTTCATTGTCCAACACTCCATCAGCTACTCCACTTCCCTTCTAGGGCTTTAGCAACATTCCATACATGAATTATCACATCTCTGTAGTTTTTTCTAGGCTACCTCTAGGAGAATTCACTTCCCCAACAATCTCTCTCACCTGGAGAGAGTTACTCATAGGCATGACAACCTACTTCTTCAATCCATAGGCCTGACAACTTTCTTTTTCTGTCCATCTCCCAAGTCAACGGGTAAGGGAAATAGTAGCAATAAAAATTTGTTATGGCATAGATGATGGAAGCAATAAAAAATGTTAAGGTAGGGTATGAGCTCATGCAAGTAGAGATGTGTGCAAGTTACAGAGGATGACCATGGAGAAGCTTCAACGATGGTGAGAATTAATGGGTGTGTGAATTCTCAGTGTCTCAGTGCGTGAGTGTGTGAGGAAGGATAGCTAGAATGTCGATCCAACCCCCACAACGACTCATTTCCCACATAAATATGCATGTCCCAAATCAGACACATGTCCTCGTGAAGCTGCATGAGCTTCACTTCTCATTTGTTCCCCTTTCCCATAGGAACTTAGGATAACATGGGTTATTTCTCAAGCCTTACTCTTTTAGGAAAATATATAATAGTATTCCCTTGGGGTTAATTCCTCATGCTTAGCTCTTTTTCCTAGCCTCTTATCCCCTTCCCCTTACCTACCTAGTGGAGGTTAGTCCCCCATAATTCTTTCTATGTGGTCGGTCTACATGCAGTGATGTATTTTATATTAATGATATGCATAATTACATATAAAAAAATAGTATCATGGGCCTTTAGCATCACATAAGCCACTTAGCTTATAATCACTTGGCTCACCAGCCTACAAAACATGTTTACAATTCAGTAAGGGCTCAGCTTTGGGTTATTACAATCCCCTCTCCTTATTTATGCACTATCCTCGGTGCATCTTAATTACATACATCATCAAGATTTTCAAAATATTCAAAAATATGTGGGTATTCTTCCCGCATTGCATCATCATGCTCCCAAGTTGCATCCTCAGGGTCGTACCAAGTCCATTGGACCTTTACAAGATCTATGGATCGATTCCAGAGCTGTTTGATTTTCCAGTCTAGAATGAATACCGGATGCACTTGGAAAGTGCCTTCTTGATCCAAAAGAATCACATTCCAATCAATAACATGATTAGAATCAGATATATATTTCTTAAGCAATGATACATGGAATACATTATGAATATACATAGATGCAGGTAGTGCAATCATATAAGCTATTGGTCCAATCCTCTCTAGGATTTCAAATGGCCCACAGTAACGACATTCCAACTTGGAACAGTTTCCCAACTTCAAATAACTTTTGTTCACCTTCACTTTCAAGAATACATGATCACCCACTTTAAACTCCATGTGAGTTCTTCCCTTGTCAGCATATCTTTTCTGCCTGTCTTGGGCATCTTTTAAATGCTATTTTATCTTCAACAATTTCTCTTCCATTTCCCTGACCAACTCTAGCCCAACTACTGCTCTATATTCTTGGTTGTCCCATCTTACTGGTGTGTTGCTCTTTCTGCCATAAAGTGCCTCAAATGGGCTCATCTTCAGTGATGTCTGGTGCCCATTATTGTAAGCAAATTCTACCAAGTGTAGATAATATTCCCATTTATATGGTTTTTCCATCACATACATCCTTAGCATATCCTTTATCACTTGGTTCACCCTTTTTTTTTTCCCATCAAACTCTGGATGATAAGTTGTGTTGAAGTTCAGATTTGTTTTGAACCCTTTAAACAATCCCCTCTAGAACTTTTAGGTAAAATTTGGGTCTTTGTCAGACACAAATGTGTTGGGTATGTCATGCAATCATGGTAATTCCTTCATATAAATATCAACATTGATTTCCTTGTGAGTAATCTTCATTATAATGAAATGGGCATATTTAGTAAGCTTTTCCACCAGCACCATGATAGAATCATGTTGCTTGCTTGTTCTAGGAAATTTGTTGATGAAATCCATTGAAACCACTTCCCACTTCCACTTAGGAATGGGAAATGGCTATAGCAACCTAGCCAGGTGTCTATACTCAGCTTTGACCTTTTGACACTCTAGACATTTAGCAATGTACTCAACGATTTCTTTCTTCGTGCCTGGCCAATCGTATTGGCTTTTGACTGCTGCAATTATTTTCTGATATACGGGGTGTCCAGCATAAGGTGCATTATGCATCTCTTTCAATATCATACTCCTCAATTCATGAGAATTGGATACATAAATTGTGTTCCGATATAGGATAATTTCATCATTTCCCAATTTATAATCTTCAACCTTCTACTGCATTTACCTTGCTGAAATTTTGTTACCATCTCCATGTACTGCAAATATGCTTTTGCAGCCTTAGAAATTATGCATTTAAGATTATTTTGATATACTAACGGTTGTACCATGCAGTTCATGCACTCTCCTACTAAGTGCATCAACCACTTTGATATATTTTCCTTTGATTTGATTGATATCAAAGTCATACTCACATAGGAATTATAGCCATCTTCTCTACCTTGCATTTATAGTTGGTTGATCAAATAAATATTTCAGACCATTATGGTCTATCCTCAGCTCAAATATTTTTCCCATGAGGTAGTGCCTCCACTTCTTCAAGGTGTGTACTATGGCTTCCAACTCCAAATCATGAGTGGCATAGAGCCATTCATGCTCTTTTAATTTTCTATATTCAAAACATACCACAAATCCATTCTGACTAAGGACTCCACCAAGTCCTTCTTTGCATGCCTCTGTGCAATCCACAAAATATTCATTCGGATCTACAATTCTCATAATTGGCACATTGGTTAACAACTTCTTCAAATGTTGGAAGCTCTTTTCACACTCTGAAGTCCACAGAAACGTCACCCCCTTGCTTTGCAAGGAAGTAATCGGGTGAGAAATCCTTAAAAACCTAGCAATGAATCTTTTGTAGTAGCCAGGTAGACCCATGTAGGATATGAATTATGTCACATTCTTAGGTGATATCCACCCTTTTGTTGCTTCAATATTTTTGGGGTCCACTAATATCCCTTCTTAGGATATTATATGCCCCAAATAGTGAATTCGACTCTGATAGAATGAGAAGCTCAATTTGACATATAGTTGGTGCTCTATTAACACTTGTAAGACCATCCTTAAGTGATGCTCATGTTCTTCTTCTGACTTGGAATATACAAGAATGTCATCCAAAAATACAATGACAAACTTTTCTAAGTATTCCCGGAAAACACCATTCATTAGGCACATGAAAACAACTGACACATTTGATAGCCCAAATGGCACCACTATGAATTTGTAATGACTGTACCTTGTCCTTAAGGAAGTCTTGTTGATGTCTTCATATTTGATCCTTACTTGATGGTAACCAGATCTGATATCAATATTCAAAAATATTTTTTCCTCCCTCAATTGATTGAAGAGGCCATCTATCCTAGGCAATGGGTATTTGGTCTTTGAAGTTACTTTGTTTAACTATCTGAAATCAATACACAGCCTCAATGTCTCATCCTTCTTCTTCACGAATAAAACTGGGGCACCCCAAGGTGACATGCTTGAGCGTATATACCCCTTCCTCAGAAGTTCTTCAAGCTTCATTTGTAGTTCCTTCAGCTCTGGAGTACTCATTTGGTAGGGGGTCTTAGATACTGGAGTTTCTCCAGGCATTAAGTTTATAGAGAAATCAACATTTGTTTTAGGAAGTAATCTCAGTATTTCCTTGAACACATCCTCAAAATCTTTTAGGATTGCATGGTCCTTAAGATTTGGCACCTTATCCTTAGGTGCTTCCTCCATATGAGTTGCAAATA
>CBVK0102655449.1:0-10499 GCA_900067695.1 Picea abies | reverse complement strand
ATGCAAGAGGGTCGACCTTTGGCCTTCACCAGCAAGCAACTATCTGAAATGAATTTGGGCAAACCCATTTATGAAAAGGAAATGTTGGCTATTTTGCATGCCATTGAGCTGTGGCACCCTTATCTGGTATCTTGCAATATCATTCCTTTAAATGGTAACAACTAAAACAACACTATGAATATTCATTGGACAAATATATGTGAGTGAGTTCCACTCATCCAAGGTTTGTTTGGACAACAAAGAGGAAGACATTGTTCTCAAGTAATAGAGTATAATACACTAGTATTTTAATTCAAAACTTGAATTTTTGCTAGTGAAAATACTTGGGGATGCACACATGTTTGTACAAAGGTTTGAACATAAATACAAGCTTAATAGTAATGCCAATCCTCTTAGTGATTAATTTTTCCAACTATGGAATGTAAACAATGGTGACAACCATCAAAATAATAGGTAGAAAAACCACACTCATAAAAATACTATGAAGTCACAATAATAACATGCCTCAAATGAACACCACATGAGTCATTACCATCACGAAAAACAAAGTAAGCAAATTGGTAAATGGTGTGACACACATAATACAACCACATACTTTGATGACGAGTGTCATGCAAAATATTTTTTGGCGTAGATTCCCTATCCCTAAACACAAGATTGAGGGAAGTAAATAGTGGATTTAGAAACTATAATGTTGTTATTCACACAACACGAACATACTCAACTTCCATATCCATTTATGGATAAATCAATAGGTCATTTGATCATTGATAATGGAAGTTAATAGAATTTTGTCTCCTTGATGACTATTCATGACTTAATTTATCTACCCAACTCCACCCACAACCCTATAGTATGGATGGCTCAACTCAACAAAGGAATTTCTCATCACATAACGATGCAAGTTCTACTGCACTATTTTTCCATGTAAGGGTTAAGATACTTGTGACATCACACCCTTATATATATGAAACTTGTTGTTGGGATTGTGACCACACCATCTAGCACCAAGTTCAAAGCCTTCAAAAATATACTAATACTAGTGGAACATGGAAGATGTCACCACTATCACCTAGGCACCAACTTCCCTTTCTCTAGTGAAGGAATAATAATCAACACAAGGGAGGCTTCCCCATTAGTCTACATGATTCCCTAGGAAAGACACAATCAAGTTTAGCACCCCCTTGCGGTAACTACTCACACTACAACTAAGATAAGGATATGCAAAGTAATAGAGAGGTGGTGTAATAAGAAAATTTCTAGATTTAAAGTATTGAGGATTCAACGCCCAATAAAGAGACTCTCCAAGTCAAGTACAAGTTTAGTACCCAAACAATCGAAATAAAGAAAAAGTCTAAGGGTATAGTAAAGCTTGTAGGAAATATATGAAATTAAATAAGTGAAGTAAATTATAACATCAATAATAAACTATTATAGTAGTAAAATAAATGATCTCTAATAATATATAAATTATTTCAATAGCGAAATACATTATTTTCAGCAGTAGTAAAATTATTACAATAGTAAGATAGATGTTTTTTCAATAATAAATGAATTATTACAACTATAAATAAATTATTACAACAACATAAATAATATCCTTTTAATCATGAATTGATCCAATAAATAAGAGGGTTAAATACTAGGTTAATTAGGGTTTTAATTGCTATCAAAATTAGAAAATTAAATAGTAAAAATCAGCCCTAAAACCCTAGACGTTTTGCCTTAGATGGATGGCATAACAATTCATAAAATTAAATTAGGATTTCAACAATGTAGTTAAGGTCAAAAGTATGCCTAAAAACCCTAGACGTATTGGTTTTTATGGATGGAAATAATTTTTTGCAACAAATAAACCCCAAGCATAACCCTAAAGTAGTAAAATTCAGGCCCCAATGCTTGAGAAAAATTTCAATGAAATATGCAATAGAAGGTTTACTCTTTGGATTGCAAGAGTACTTGATCCAATCCTTATGTTTTGCTTCCAGAGAAAGTAAAAATAATCTTATTGGCACATATTCATGTATCACATTTATTTCTGAGGTGTATTTCAAGAATTTTACAACATGAGTAATGGCCGAAGATGGATCACCATCAAATTTTGGACAATAATCCCACCAATCTGGAGAAAAGTGATTTGGATATCTAGGAACACTTTTAATATCAAGAGAAGGAAACATTTCATGAAGTTCCCATGGTGCCATTTTTTTTCACTTAACATACAACTCGATATGAAATTTGAAAATAAGAGATAATACCTCATACTAAACATGTGTGTGTGGAGTCACCAAGTTGAATCTCAAATGCCTTTGTAATTATGCTTACGTCACCTTACAAACATAAAGTATTCAATTTTTTCATAGGGAAAAGGGATTCTTCCTTCAATGGAGTCACTATACGAGTAAGATTAGGTAAGGATTTGATGCACACTCATCAATGAATGTTGAATCATAGAATTCATATTTCCAAGAACGACTCAATCCTCATCGACAAGGGCGCCAAAATGATAACACACAATATAGCACCAAGTGCAAAGCCTTACAAAATCTCTAACACTAGTGGGACATCTAATATGTAACCACTGTCACTTAGGAAACAACTTCCCTCTTTTTAGTGAAGGAATAATATCCAATCAAGGGAGACTTCCCTAGTAGCCTCCAAGAATCCCTAGGCAAGACACAATCAAGTCTAGCCCCCCTTGGGGTGACGACTCACACTACCACTCATATAAGTATAGAAAAAGTAATAGAAAGGTGGTGGAATAAGACAATTTCTAGATTTCAAGTATTGAGGATTCAAGCCCTATAAGGAGACTTTCCAAATCAGGTACAAGTTTAGTAGGATCCCCAAACACTAGAAATAAAGAAAAATTCTAAGGGTATAGTAAGGCTTGTAAGAAATATATGAAATTAAAACAATGAATTAAAGTGTAAAAATATTAAAGAAACTATCACAATAGTAAAATAAATGATCTCTAATAGTATAGAGATTATTTCAGCAGTGAAATAAGTGATTTTGAATAATAGTAAAATTATTACAGTGGTAAGATAGAAAAAATTTCAGCAATAAATGAATTAGTACATTAGTAAATAAATGATTACAACAATATAAATAATGGCCCATTGATCATGAAATGATCCATTAAAAAAGAGGGTTACATACTAGGTTAAATTAGGGTTTTAATTGCCAACAAGATCAAAAAATTAAACAGTAAAAATCAGCCTTAAAACCCTAGACGTTTTTCCTTAGATGGTTGTCATAACACTTCAGAAAAATAAATTTGGGTTTCAACAATGTAGTTTAGGTCAAAAATATGCCTAAAAATCCCATACATTTTGTTTTTTATGGTTGGAAATAATTTTTTGGAGCAAATAAACCCTAAACCTAACCCTAATGTAGTAAAATTCACTAGTAATGATTGACTATTTTGGAGAATGAGGCTAGTGCCTACTATTTTCGGTATATGGGGTCAAATATAGATTCTTCTTTGGGAGAATGAAGTGTATTATTTTAGGGTGAGGTTTATAGGTTGTTCACTATTAACCCTAGGAAATCCTCCTAAAATATTAAGGGATGATGCGAGGGAAAATTTCTCCACTAGAAAACCTTCCAAGAATTTTGACAAGGAGGCTTTATTCAAGAATAACCCAAGAGGATGAAGAACCACCACTAGAGAAACAACATCAATATAAAAATGAATTTTTAAACAAAACCATAAGAAGAAAATAGAACACTTAAAATATCTTTCATCCATCAAAACCATAATTTTCAGGTCATCCAAGTAGTGGTCGAAGATCCACAAAAATAGCTCCCCAAAATTCAGCTTTGTTAACCATCCATATAATTCTTCATGAAAGAGTACAAGTAAAAGTAGAAAAGAGTGATAAATCTCCACATGTAGCAATATTTTACAAAATAACAAATGATTCTCTATTTATATGAGAGATCTAAGTGAAAAGTTTCCATGAAAGGGAACAACTTTTCATCTCAAGAGGTGCCCCATCATCCAACAGGTCTAACATATAATTAAAAGGTGCTAAGAAGCCCCAAAATGTCACATCAAGGTACCCCATGCCTCCAAGGGTTGTGACGTCTCATCAAAAGGTTCCATAAAATGACCAAGAAGCCCCAAATGTCACACCAAGGTGCCCTAAACATTACATGAAGGTGCCTCATCATCATAAGGCGCAACATCCCATCATTAAAGTGAAATGTCCCATCATGAAATGGTTCTATCACCCATGGAAATGTGGCACATCATATCTCCAAGTGCAATGTCCTCAATCAAGGGTCCAATGTCCTCCATAGAAGGTGCAATGTCCCATCGATCCATCATCATGATGCATGAAATGTCCCATCATCAATGAGCTCAAGGTCACACCCATGTATGCTAGGGTGTCTTGTTAATGGAGTCATGTGATCAAAATCACTAATGTCCTCTTAGGAGTGCCAAACGACATTCCTCAAGTGGTGGGGATGACCTCCATAAAAGTGGTGTGGTATCCCCTCAACATCCTCCAAAGAATCCAAGTGCGAACCAAGCATGTGGCTATGTGAAACCATTTTCATAGAAGGGGCTCTTGTGGTCCAGAGACAAGGTACACAATCCAAGCACAACATATTTAGTGAGTCATGTTAATACAAAATTCATTAGATAGATCTCATAGAATATCCTCTTCAAAATTATACAATTTTCCAAGTCTAGCTATGGGAGGGTCATTATTACCGCTATTAGGTCTGCCAGTGCCCGTCCAAGAGGTATGTCCTAGGGAACCCATCAAGGAGTATGTGAAATGGTAGTGGTATGGATTGGGTTTACTTCATTGGGTAGATGTCATTGAAATGAAATACCATGTATAATGGTCATCCTCATGAGTTCCTTTGTACGGGGAGAGCTTAGGCAATGAGGTACCCTTTCCTCAACACCGTGTCTTTCCAAATCCATGTTTTCCTTTTTCTTTATAGCTTCAATCTTTTTTGGCTTTTGACATTTGATTTGCTAAGTCCTTTCATAAGATATACATTCGTTGCATAGGAATTGGGGTGATGGCCTCTTAGCGAGGGGGTAGAGATCATACTTCTTTCTTTTCTTGGTTTTTAATACTTTTGTTTTGTTGTTTGTTTCTTTGCCCCACATTTTGAATTATGATTTTTTCTCTTTCTATATCATTTTTTTATAAAGCTGCATCAACCTTAGGATTTCAAGACCCTTCTTCTCATGGGATTATGAAACAAAAAACTTTTTGTGATACATGTAACAATCGACCCAAAGAAGGTTCAACAGATAGGTCATGAATGGAATGTGTTATTCATGGTGATGGATATGGACAGGAAGGCTCCCCGATAGTACAAATTTTCCCAGGAGTGACAACATTTGAATAGAAAATGATAATGACCACCAAAGTGAGACAAGGAAAAAAACATAACTCCAAAGCATCATGATTCATTATCCAAATCAACCCATGATCACCATTTTCAGGCCTCAAGTGTTAACATTATCACTCGATATGAAGTGTCTGAACAATACACCCGAGTATGTAAATGAGCCATGTCATATGAGTGATCTGAGTTGAGCATGTAATGGAAGACATATGCAGACAACTATCCGTGGAGAGTCCAAAATGACATCATCGGGTCTATTGTTTGAAATGTGGATCATGGAGAAAAAATTATCCTCTAGTAACCCTTAGAAGTGGGGTGGGGGGTAATAGGGACACTCGTATTTATGGGGTGCCATGGAATTTAAGAGTCACACCCTTAGAATGCTGTCCTTAATATCAAAGGAGAACACCCATTTCATTAAATTTATACTAATATCTATTCAATCCCATTAGAAAATGGGTCAATATTGGTATTTTAATAGTGTCAATATCAAGTCCCAATAATGACAATATCAGAGTCTAATATTTTCAATATCGATGGTTTCCAACATTCATTTTAAAAAAAAATTTAATTGAGCCTCTATATCAAGGTGACATGTTTGTGAATTTTTTTCATAGATGTATTCTTAAAAATAAACACTTAATTATTTCATCCCACACTATAAATAATAATTTCGTTATTATTTTTCATAAATGCACAGTAAAAATGCAACACACATTGTTTCATTGTACAATGAAAATTAAAAATGCTTCGAAAATTCCCATCACTTCTTTCTTTCTAGTACAAACAAAAAATATCAAACTCTTTAATTGATATTTCAAATCTTTTACAAAGGGTTGCACATCTTCTACACATTCTAACAACAAGAAGGTTGTTCACAATTGATCTAACAAGTAATTGTCATGCAAATCTACATACTTATTAGTCTTTGTAATAATAAATTTCCTTTAATCATTATGCAGATTGTTTTCTTTGGTGTCGTCCACAAGTACTGAGCTTTACAATTATAATACCCTTAAATTTCTCCCAAACTTTCTTTGATGTTTGAGGTACACATATGGACTTCCAACACCCACATAATCTTTTAAATATATATGGTCACAATCCTCTTGTGTTAAAATCAATTTAAAATACTATTGTGTCAATTTGATACGACAAAATCTCATTACATTTGTAAATTGGGCCAATGTCCATAGTCCAATCCATAAGATGTTCAAGTACTTTATGAGGAGCTCTCTAGTACTAGATCACATGAAACAAGTTATTGTAAGAAGAATGAAATGTAGACATATTTGTAATGAAATTTTCTTCAATTTTCTTTTCTGAACTCTATGTATCAACATGTCGTTCATATAAGAAAAATCAATGCTTTCTTTCCCACAATGTTGCATATACAAAAATATTGCATCTTATCCAATAAAAAAACAATCTTAAAGACATAAATATAATTGAAAAAAAATTAAAATTGCAAGCTATACATTGTAAAGTTAAAAATGAATTCCACTACATGCATACTTAAACGAGCATTAAATGAATATTTAAATGAAATATTTCAAAATTAATTAATGATAAACATCTCATTCAATGAAAAGTAAATACACATTCATATGTCACGCTATAGATTGTAATTATTAATGTAGCATTTGAATAGTTTTAACCAATTCCTTGTTTTGAACAAGGTCCCAAATGCTTTAGAAAGGGACCCAAAATTGGTTTTATAGGTCTATTTCTTTCATATGAACCATCATACGTCCTCCTACAGGGGAATTGTAAGAAAATACTCTAACTATTCTTTACAATTATATCTACAACATTCATCTATAAACAACATGTTGGATTCAACATATCTATCTCCATATATGTCTAGAACATGTTGCAAATGTTTCTTATAAATATGTATAATTCCTCCATAACACACTGACAAGAAGATTGCTTTAAAATATATATGCATTGCATCCAATCCCGAGTAAATATAAACATTTCATCATTTAAAAAATTAAAGTTCTTTGCAGTGAAGGAATTTATTTCCTCAAAATATAGATATGTAACCACACAACAATGCCAAAATGTGTTCTTGTGCAATACTAACTTATATCAAAAACTTTAGTCAAGGAGTAAATCATTATACTCTCCAAATATTTTTTCCACTAATTTTTATACACCATATAACACAAGTATTGTTTTCTTAAACCTAATTCAAGCATGCTTGTAGATAATTCTTAGCTCATTACAACTTTTCAAGTAACATGTTACCAGAAATATGACGCACTATTCAATTTAAAAAAACCAACTTAATAACTTAGAAGTTGATTTGTTTAAGACTTACCTTACTGTATAAAGCATAATACACTAAAATTTATCCATTTATTATCAATATTGAAACTTGATATTTACATATTGTGGTTTTTGACACTTTTTGTTTGTTTGTATTAGATTCATTTTAAATATAGTGTTTTTTTAATTGCAATTTTTAAATTAATCGCTTATTGCATTATTGTCTTTACTACATGATGTTCCAAAAATTATTGCCAAATTCCGTTGGTGAATCATACATAGAATATAATTCCGCACAACAATAGCACGCTATTCTTTGTTGTACACCACAATACCATTTTGTTTTAAAGGATTTTCTTGCTTAGAATGTTTTCCAACATTTGAGGGTGGCTTAAATCAAAATATGGTTTCATTTGAAAATGATTCCTTAATCAAAATCTTTATTGACATTTGATTGGTGGTTGATAACATTGATTTGTGAAAATATATGATATTTTCTAGGATTGATATGTAGGTTAATGAAACTCTGGTTGTTATTCCTTTTAAATGGATCTTTAATGTCTTTAATTATGGATGGGTGTACCCACTAGTAGTCCCTAAAAATGATTAAATGATGCCATTTTTAAGGAGTCTCTCTTCATAAGAAACATAATTATAATTATGATGATATTTGCCTTATTTTTTGAATATGTGAGTTTGATTGAGAATTATACATTGTTTTTTTTTGTAAATAAAAGAGGGAAAATATATATTACCTTAAAAACATTAAAACAATACAATGTTTCTTGCTTTCCACCTGTTCCACCACATAAGGGAAGCCAGAACATGTGGCTTGCATAAACACTTGGAAACCATAACTTTAATTTCAGATTTCAACGTGAAAAATGTCATGTTTCATACATAAGACGTGTCTGGTGTCATGCACCATAGAATGTATCTACCATGGCTGTTGCCATGCATCAAAAAGTTTAACAAAAATGAAAAAAACTGAAGCTGGTTCATGATATGCAAAAAAGAGAGAAGCTAGAAATTTGGCAAACCTAGGCATCCATCAGTGCTGTACGTGAAGACAAATCTTTGTCCGCAGGTCAGACATCGAGTTTTCTCCGTCACTTCCGACAGGGAGTCGAACATGAGGTCCATGCGTCGAATGATAATGCTTTGATTATGGGTTTTTTCCTCCAGGCTTCGCCGCATCTCAAAGATCAACTAAAGGTGGTCGTTCGAAAAATGATGAGGATTTGGCAGAGGCTGCTCAATTTTCCCATCCATGTTTGCATGAGGAGTTGTGTCCATATCAAAAGCCGTCGATGGAGTTTCTTCCATGTCCAACCCAAGGGTTCTATTCCTGGCTATCCACTCTGCCAGCTAGCTGGGTGGAGTTTCTTCCTCCACCATGCAACTTCCTTGCTCAAGAGGCCGGGCCTGAGGCCTGGTGATGACGCAAGGCTCAGGTGGGGCTTCCAAAGGCTGCAACTCAAGAGGAGGAATTTCTTCATCCACAAGGAAACTTCCAGAATCATGCATAGTATCAGAGAGGGGTGGAGGCGAGTGATGGGCATGAGGGGAGGGTAGAGGAGACTTAGTCCAATTTTGGCCCTGTCCTGGGGTGCTGGCGGTCGGAGGAGATGGCTACGAGGGGTCAGGGCAGTTGCGCTGTGCCATAAATATGTAGTACATAGGCCCTCTTTTGGGTTTCCCCCGCTCTCTGGGCATGGTGGAGGGATTGCAACAGAAATTGGGGCAAGGAGGCGAAAACTAGGCTAGAGGAGAAACACTGGTGAAATGGAAATTGAGTAAGGTGACCAACAAAGGTAAGGAGGCTACGAGAGAGTGTTCAACATGAAGACGTGGAAAACAACAAGAACCAGAGAGCCAAATGAATATGGAGAATGACAAAATTCCCAAGGGCTCTTACCTTCATAGAGGTCAACAAAATGACTGTGGGGGACACCATGAAAGCAAAAGTGACACCAACTCGAGGTCGAGTGCCTGCTTCAGTACGCTAGCTCTGGTTCACATGAAACTCCATTAACTTCCCAGTGGTGGAACAACACACTACCATAACTGTTGCGAAGAGCCCTTCATTCAAAAGGTTTGGAGGTTTGGACAACGACTGGGGATAATAACTCCTTGGGATGCATGTGCGCCAACGGTCTCCAGCTAACCATCTGTCACCCCATTCGAGGGAGAATTATACATTGTTACATTGTTACTTGCACTCTATTTCCTTTAAAAAATTGTAATGGGAGAAACTTTATTCTATACAAAACACACAATTGATCTAATAACCAATGAATAATTAAAATAGGAAAACCATGGTTATGCATAAATAAAAATAATAAATTAACAAGTAGTGGATATTAAATAATTTAAAAAGGAAAACCTCAATCCCACCAATCAAATAATCTATAAGCAATAAATAATTTAATATGAGAATCATAATCCCACATAAATGAAATTAATAAATCAAATAACTCATAACTAATAAATAAATTAACAATGTAGCCTCGACACCATGCCAATATAATCATAAATTAAATATTTCACACTCAAGAAATAAATCAAATAATTCATGCTCAAGAAATAATTTAACAATGATCTCCAAATGCTATCAATAAATCAAACAAGTGTTGCATGGCAATGTAGTCCCTGTCAGGTTGGAATGGGAATAAATGCACTGCTACGGTGGGACCGAGCACAGACACGTGGGAAGAAACTTGAAGTACATGTGGTATCCATGTAGAGGATGACTTGTGGCAATGTGTCATAGGCCAACCACAAGACACTTGTCTTGTAGATGACCCCCAAGGTTAATATGCGAACGAGGTAGTTTTTTCCTG
>CBVK0102655378.1:0-26301 GCA_900067695.1 Picea abies | reverse complement strand
CTCTTCCGATCTCACTTCTAAAAACTTCTCTAAATAGATGTTTGCAAATGTGAAAACTTGCCAATAAACATAAGTGATTTTAATAGAGAAATGAATGTTCACCTTCAAATGTCACGTGTACACATAAGAAAAAATCATCACTTTTAAACCCCAAATTTAGTTGTGGTTGCTCCCAAGAGTTCAAGAAGTATGATTGTTAATAACTAAGGGAATTACCACCTTGAGATGATATATAGGCTACATCACATCTAATGATAGATTTTTTACATTGCCATACAAGAGTGGTTGTTTCATGCTCAAATGAACATTGTAAGCATGAATGAGGAAGCATGTGAACTTAATCCATTTGTGAATCAACTTCTCAAACCTCCTTAAAACATGGAGATTCTTCAAACACTTGCTCAATTAAAAATGCCATGGTGTTAGGTAGAAAGCACTCCACTTCTCTTAACTAATGGAATAAATGCATTTTCTCCATCTTCCCCTAAATACTTACAAACGAATGTTGACATAGAGTTGTCAAGAGAAAAAAAACCTCTTTGCAAGAAAGTATTATACAAAAGTCCAAACATAGAGTATTAAGAGGAGTTTATTAGTGCAAAGAAAATGGAATATTCCAAAGAGGATCCATAAGGTATGACAACACTTAGGGAGTGGACAATGTTAGTATCGGATTTAAAGATCATGCTCTCACATCAAGATATAGACTTGATCCTTACTTTTATATATTAACAATGTTAAACTAATATACATAATGCTTTGTAAACTGTTGGAAGATTGGTTGTTGTCATTCATGTCAACCCTAGTCATTGGTTTTGGACCACAAGATTGGTGAAGGTATTTGAACATGAAGGACAATGCACATTCAGATAAAAAACCCATGGATGGATAGTATACATCATGTTGTTTCTGGTGGTATGTGGCACATCACGTGAATCCTCATGGTTGACGAAAAATGAATTTTCGAAGATGATAAAGTGAATTGAAGAAGGAAGTGCAGGTCGGCCCTAAAGATAATTAAAGAAAAGAATTACAAAATAAGAAAGTGCCAGGTTGACCCTAAAGTGACATAAATGGTATAAATACATATCATTATATATTCATTTTATACAAAATTCTAATTTAAGAGGAAATTATAAGTAAAGAAGGTCGGATTTCAAGGGAGGATGAAGTCTTTTGGTGATGTGTTCTAAGGTATGTTATTTACATGTCATCTTACCATTTTATCTATAACTTTTTTTTCTAGAATGATTCAGATGGTGAAATTGTTATGGTATTGATAAGACATACCTAGGTACCTGTGGTAAAAATTTCAACTCTTTCTTCACTATAATTATGGAGGTACACTCTGTGGAAGATAAGGTTTTTGACCAGTCCCGAAGCTAGTCATAAACAAGTGTTTCGGGTAAAACAATCATAACATATTCATAGAAAATACAAATGAAGTGAGACTAATTTCATTGGAAAGAGTATGGGTTTTAGTTTCATGTGTGTGATTTTCTGAATTGGATGTTAAATATTGAGCACGAGCATTATGTACAAGTTCACTCTCCTGAATAAACCAAAATTGAATAAGGTCTACCATTCTCTCTATAACTTCTTTTTCGGGAGGATTCAAGGAGTGAAACTTTGAGGAGTTTCAGAGAATACATTGAGTATTATTATATATAGGATCATAGTATTCCAATAATTGAACAATTTTAGAAGTTGAAGAAGTCTCAAGAAACATTATAAGGTTCTATGTGATGGTTGGTTGATGGTGATGATTAAATGTAAAGTTTTATTATCTCTCATATATTCTTGGGTGGAAGGAAGGGGAAAGGATTGAGATGTCAATCCTCTTTTGATATTGGAGGATTGTATCTTCCTCATGGAGGTTTATCCCTCCCTTTATATTTGGAAGTTGTAGCTACCTTTGGAAGTCATTACTTCTCTTGAACAATAACCATTGATTATTTCTCTTATATTGTGCATGGTGTATTGTGGTGTATTGGTGTAACTCTTATACTATTATTCATTTCTCATTGGATATAATTGAATGGTTTAAGTATAAGTTGAATTTTTTTTTAAATTTTACTTTATATTGATTCATTCGCATCTCAGTATCAACAATTGGTATTTGAGTGGGTTACCTTTAGTATAGTTTAACCATTGTAAGGAAGATCCTAAGCAGAAATGGAAGACAAAATTCCAAACGGGATTCCACCATTTGATGGAAGAAATTTTGAATATTGGAGTAATAGAATGGAAACTTACTTGAAATCTCTTGGGGTAGATGTTTGGTTCTCAGTTGCTTCAGGATACAATGCTTTGAAGAAACCAAAGACTGCAGCTCAGAAGGAAGAAAAAAGGAACAACAAATTTACAATAGATACCATCATGGATGGATTGATAGATTTAGTGAAATCCAAGGTGGGATCATGTGCATCATCAAAATAGGTTTGGGACAAGCTACAAGACCTTTATGTAAGGGAAGAAGGAGAAGAAGAAGAACAAGTTTAAGCAAATTACAACATCTCATATTTCAAAGAAGCAAATAGAGGTCAATTCTTTTGCTTTAATTGTGAAGGAGTAGGACATGTTGAATTTGAATGTCCTTATCCAAGGATTTAAAGAGATGATATTGAATAAGAAAATTCCAATGAATAACACTTGAAGACTTGAAGCATAATCTACTCAATGTTAGTAAAATGTGTGATCAAGGATATACTCTCACGTTTGAGTCACAAAGATGAAAAATCAAGGAAGAAGGTTCAAGAAGATTGGTTGCAATTGCAAGAAGAATACCAAGTAACATATACGTCCTAAAACCACGAAAAATCTCCAAGGAATAAAGAGACCATAAAAATGAATTTTTATTAAGTGCTATATTTTCAGGAGGAGCAACCCCAAATAAGAGAGTTACCTTTTTCCATTAAAGTCAAGGGGAGCAACCCCACCCTTTTCCATTGATTTCAAAGGGGGAGAGAAATTGGGATCATGATGACATGGGGAGCATGAGTGTTGCCATCAATTACAAAGGGGGATTTTGTTGGAAGATTGGTTGTTGTCATTGGTGTCAACCCTAGTCATTGGTTTTGGACCGCAAGATTGATGAAGTTATTTGGACATGAGGGACAATGCACATGCAGATACAAAACCCATGGATGGATATTATACATCATGTTGTTTCTGGTGGAATGTGTCATGTCACATGGATCCTCATGGTTGAGGAGAAATGAATTTTTGAAGATGAAAAAGTGAATTGAAGAAGAGAGTATCGGTCGAACCTGGAGATAATTAAAGAAAAGAATTACAAAATAAAAAAGTGCCAGGTCGGCCCTAATGTTAAAATGAAGTGACATAAATGGTATAAATACATATCATTATACATTCATTTTATACACATTTCAAATTTCATAGGAAATCAAAAGTAAAGAAGGTCGGTTTTCAAGGGAGGATGAAGTCTTTTGGTGATGTGTTCTAAAGTATGTTATTTACAGGTCACCTTACCATTTTTTCTATAAAAAATTTTCTAGAATGATTCAGATGTTGAAATTGACATGGTATTGAGAAGACATACCTAGGTATCTATGGTAAAAATTTCATCTCTTTATTCAATATAATTATGGAGATACACTTTGTGGAACATAATGTTTTTGACCAGTCTGGAAGCTAGTCATAAATAGGTGTTACGGGTAAAACAGTTATAACTTCTTCATAGAAAATTCAAATGAGGTGAGACTAATTTTATTGGAAACAATATGGTTTTTAGTTTCTTGTGTGTGAGTTTCCAAATCAGATGTTAAATATTGAGCATGGAGCATTCTGTACAAGTTCGCTCTCCTGAATAAACCAGAATTGAATAAGGTCTACCATTCTCTCTATAACTTCTTTTTGGGGAGGATTCAAGGAGTGAAACTTGGAGGAGATTCAGAGAATACATTGAGTAATATTATCTACAGGATCAGATTATTCCAAGAATTGAATAATTGCAGAAGTTGAAGAAGTCACAGGAAGCATTATCAGGTTCTATGTGATGGTGATGATTAAATGTAAAGTTTTATTATCTCTCATTTATTCTTGGTTGGAAGGAAGGGAAAGGATGGAGAGGTCAACCCTATCTTGATATTGGAGGATTGTATCTTCCTCATGGAGGTTTATCCCTCCCTTTATATTTGGAATTTGTAGCTACCTCTTATACTATTGTTCATTGTTCATTGGATATAATTGAATGGTTTAAGTATAATTTGAAAATGTTTTTAAACTGTACTTTATACTGATTCACCCCCCTCTTAGTATCAACATAAACCACCTCTATCGATTTGAACCCAAACCTAAACAAAGAGATGAAAGAGACATTGCCAATTCCTATTAAGTCTTAAAAGTTATCAATAAAAAAAAGGAATATGCCAAAGAAGATCCATAAGGTATCATGACACTTTAAGGAGTGACAATGTTAGTACTGGATTAAAGAATGATGCTCTCACATCAAGAGATAAACTTGATCTTTAAAATCGACTTTTATATATTATCAAAGTTAAACTATATACATAAGGCTTTGTAAGTCACCTCTATCAATTTGAACCCAAACCTGAACAAAGAGATGAAAGGGACATTGCCAATTCTTGTTGATTCTTTTCATAAATGGTGGATGGGCCAATATTTATTATTACAGGTGATTATATAACCAAATTGGTTTTCAATAAACATGAATGGGAATCATACCTTGTGTCTCACGGTAATAACATATTTCCCAATATTTATGACCATATAGATTGTCTGGAACTTTAATTAAAAAAGACATGGACAACTTGTCGTTGAAAATATTCAATCGACTTGTATTAAAACCAAAAAAACAGATCATCATTTAGTTGCTATCTTTTTTGAAGCCTTGTTCTTACTTTTAAGACAATGAGACGTAGAAAAATATTTCCATACAACTTTATCTTCTCCTAAATTTGCTTGACATTTCATTGTCATAGAAATACACGGTTGAATGCCGTGTAGAGTCCCTTGAGGCCAAGTTACAATTTGATTATTTGAGATGTTTACCTAACATGTTATGGAGAAACAAACGAGACAAGTTGAGCCCTATCTCAGTGCTGAGATCATTCACAGAAAAATAATAAAATCCCAACACTTGTGTCGAAAGGCACTCTTCATTCATTTGTAACACCGACGAATGACTTGATAGGAGAGGAGAGGACGCTGTGAGAAAGAACGTCATAACAGGCTATCGGTTTTTTTGAATTGAAAAATACTTCAATATGCGTTACTTACGTATTGAATAAGATATCATTTTATTAAATCAATTGTATATATAGTTGCAACTTGCAAGGAAGATGATCAGTAAGTACCACATTCTATTAAATATGATTTAATGTTCATCATCGATCTGTCTAGTGTCATTTAAACAAAAAGAGATTAATTGTCCTCAATATGCCGATAATTACGATTGAATCTTGAGAAAATGTGTCCAAAAAAACATGTCACTATTGTAAGATATCATGGTGAGCCAACAATCGTGTTGCACAAAGGGAGTGCAATGAGGTTAAAAAGTGAAGATATAAACTTACTTCAATCAACTAAAATGAGAAATAATAAAAATACAAAATTTCTTGGTTTCGCTCTCTTCCATTTATTTGAGATTCTCAGGTTTTGAGAAACCTAATATCCTTTGGGCATACTGAAACCTCACAAACAAAAACCTTTGGACATGGGATTGAAAACATGGTTGTAAAATGATGTTTTTTAATTGATCTTTGACTAATCTGGAATTCTCAAACATTTGATCTGAATTCTCTTTCTCAGATGTATTCACTTTCTTTGCTTTCCTAGTGGATCATGTCAGCGCGTTCCTGTGAGTCATCCAAGGGTAATTGTGGTCAAATGTATAAGTGATCACCAGCATGTTCGGATCTGTTTGGATCCTTTCTACCTATTTCGTTGTTGAGTAACCTTTGGAGCTACTGCATATGTAGTACCCATGTTCAACATCAAATTAGACTACGGTGAGACTTTCCATGAAAACACTGCAAACCTGCACACCCTATGACTATGAGTACTAATAACAGGTTGTTGCCATGGATTTCAGCTTCCAAAATATGAAGAGGATTTTTTTGTTGTTATAAAAGTAGTTTTATGATGTAACAACATAGGCCTATAAAGCAAGAGAAGAGGACGGCTGAGCAAATAAACATATACATCTAGTGACCACTAGATTACTACCTAAAGGGTTTAATATTCAATGGAACATCATCATAACATGAGGATTACATTTTAAAGGATATTTTATAATGGTAAAATCCATACCAAGATGTCATAACATGGGCTATCAGACTATATACTCATACCATAGGTTTATCCTACTTCAAAAATTATAAACAAACATCTTATAAGAAAATAACCATTATATTAGTAAAACACCACTACCTGATTGTTACCAAAATTTCACCTAAACATTATTCTTTAAATTTTTGCAACAATATTTATCAATACACCCCATTTGCGACAAAATTTATCACTACACACTATCATACAATATTTATCAATACACCTTGTCATAGATTGATAGAAATCTGTAACAAATTTGACAATATTTGATCTGACAAAATTTTCTTACTATTACACAAAGTCTCCAACAATAATGGAGCCCCTGCACCATCCATTCACAAGCACACTGCTAAAAAATTGAAAGTGCATCAAAGATTCATGGGGTTGAGAGCTTCATGAATGGAAAATAATCATGGATAATGGGCAAAAGAAGAGAATTAAAAAAAACAAGAAAAAAGGAGTTCTATCACATTCCATTAACATAACCAAACATACAATCACAAGGAGGAATTATGACTACACCATTGCAAGCTGAGAGGATTTTTATTCAGTTCAGAATCTCTAAAATAAATTGAAATATTTTAACAAATGTACCTGGGATATGAAGAGCCTTTGATTGGATTTTGACCATATTTATGCCATGCCCACATATGTGAAGGAAGGCCTTCGTCACTAGGTCTACTGCTCCCTCCTACTATATTCCTTCTAGTGTCCTTCCTCGACGCTTACATTTTCAATCAACTCGACATCAATTCCCGAGACTGAAGGAGGCTGCCAATTGTAGGGATTATTATTCAAATTCAAATGTCAAGGCTGCTTGGTAATTCAAATTCAAATTTGTTGCCCTCTTTTTACCAAATTCAAATTCATATGCATGAATGGTTAAATATGGCAGGCATTACCTCAAATGATTGTTACATCGGTTGCTAGAATCTCTCACTTTTTGAGGAATGGCAGAGGTGACACATATTAACAACAGTTTGGGTCACGATGTTTGGATGAGTGGAGGTGTCGGATTATTGATGTTGTTGACCAGACAATCTACCCATCGGAATCAAGAATTCACAGGAGTCAGAAAAGGTTCAAAACGTTTGGGTTTTAGCTTACGCCGATACATTTTATTAAATTGAGAAAGAACTTTACATATACCTCACTTTCAGTGTTCCACAAAGTTCCCAATATTGGGATCGGGATTCTCGGATGCCAGACAAGTAATCCTGATCTACCAGTTCTAAGACCCTTAGATTCTTTATTGGAATCCACGAAGGTAGGGAAGAGTCTGAATTATTTATTTGAATCCACGAAGGTAGGGAGGAGTCTGAATATATCTCATAGCGAAGCCATAAAATTTCTAGGTGTATCACCACCTTGAATAAACTTTCCAAACGATCACATGGAGCTCTCAGTAGTTGCAACCCACTGATATTAATGATATGATTCCTAAACTCCACAGTACTTTGGAATGATTCATCGGATCTTTGTTGAACCATGATAAATCCTCGCACCTAAATTGTTACAGGAAAGTGGTTAGAAACAATATCAACATCTTTTCCAAGTTAAAGAAATCACACCCTGAAATACACGATTCTCTAAGCATAAATTTTGATAACACAAAATGATGTCTAGAGCTTCAAAAACCTACAGTGGATTGAGTGGGCACATTACAAAAAAGGTTTCTAGTTGGGCGCCAAAGACGACGTGGACCTCCAGGAGGTTCTTTCTCCCCCAAATCTTTTCCCAGGTCTCGAAGGTGATTGTGCATTCTTATATAGGTTTTTGGTCGAGTGTTACAAGACACTTGGTCTCTAGAGTCCGAAGACCCAACGATCCTTTCCAGCCAGATCTGTCCCATAGTATTATGGATGTATCCCTCTTTGTTCCTATAAAGAAACAACCAATATATAAGAATATTTCTTTTTCTTCTTTATCAAGACTATCATAGCTAATCTTGAGTCTATTTTTTATTTCCGTGGGAAGCACTAGGGATAGTTTGTGCAATTGGTCTTCCCAATACTCAGGGATTTCCGAATGAAGTAGTGCCCCAATCACTTTGAGAGATAAGGGAAATCCTTGGCATGTGAGAGAAAACTTGCTAACTAATTCTTCATATCCCACATGTTGGTAGAAGGCATGCGAGAAAAATAGATCTCAAGAAGATTCCCATCTCAGACCTGTCATATTGTAAATGGGCGACTCTTCGATCCCTGTAGATTTTCTAAGAACACCCTTATCCCGAGACGTAACTAAAATTAAAATACCAGAAGGAAGGACATCCTTCACGGGGATAAATAATGCATCCAAAAAAAACAGGAGCGTTGGTAATGTGATTTGTTTCTGTTGAAGAATTATTTTGCCAGGGTGGTTTTCCCCACCCCACCAAAATAGATAATCCCCAAAAGGATGGTTCCCCCTCTTTGTTTTTTCTCATCCAATGACACCATTCTTTCAAACTCCTCTAGCTTTTCATCCAATCCAATTGGATGCTTGGCCACATGCAATGGTGCTTTTGTAACCTTTTTCTGCACTTGTCGCGCTACCTCATCCACGAGCTTGCCTTCATCACTGGTTATTTGCAAAATAACATGCACAACATAAGTATTTAAATATTTGTTTATCAATACAATTACGCTTATACAGAGATTGAAAGATAGATTTCTAACCCATTATAGGCCTCTAGCTCGAAATCACTTCGAGATGAAATATCAGACAATGCGTTTCTCCAAGCCGCAAGTTTTTCCTAGTCATATCTTCCCTGATCATAGTTCCAGAGGTCATAGTTCCAGAGGGTGTAGTTCCAAAGGTCATAGTTATAGAGTTCATAGTTACAGAGGGTGTAGTTTCAGAGGTCATAGTTCCAGAGGGATTAGTTCCTCAGGTCATAGTTCTAGAGGGCATAGTTCCATAGGTCATAGTTTCACAGGTCATATTTCCACAGGTTATAGTTTTACAGGGCGTAGTTCTAGAGGTCATAGTTCCAGAGGTCATAGTTATAGAGGGTGTAGTTCCACAAGTCACAATTCCACAAGTCATAGTTCCAAAGGTCACAGTTCCAGAGGGTGTAATTCGAGAGGTCATAGTTCCATAGGTTAAATATCCATAGGGCATAGTTCCACAGGTCATAGTTTCAAAGGGCGTATTTCCATAGGTCATAGTTCTACAGGGTGTAGTTCTAGAGGTCATAGTTCCAAAGTTCATAGTTCCATAGGTCATAGTTCCAGAAGGCATAGTCCCACAAGTCACAATTCCACAAGTCATAGCTCCAAAGGTCATAGTTCTAGAGGGCGTAGTTCCACGGGTCAAAGTTCCACAGGTTATAGTTCCAGAGGGTGTACTTCCATAGGTCATAGTTCCAGAGGGCATATTTCCATAGGTCATAGTTCTAGAGGGCATAGTTTCATAGTTCATAGTTCTGGAGGGAGTAGTTCCAGAGGGCGTAGTTCCACAGGTCATAGTTCCAGAGGGCGTAGTTCCACAGGTCATAGTTCCATAGGGCATAGTTCCACAAGTCATAATTCTACAGGGTGTAGTTCTAGAGGTCATAGTTCCAGAGGGAATAGTTTTAGAGGGTGTAGATCCACAGGTTATAGTTCCATAGGGCGTAGTTCCACAAGTCATAGTTCTAGAGGGTGTAGTTCCACAAATCATAGTTACAGAGGGCATAGTTTCAGAGGTCATAGTTCCAGAGGGCATAGTTCCATCAGTCATAGTTCCATAGGGTGTAGTTTCAGAGGGTGTAGTTCCATAGGTCATAGTTCTAGAGGGCGTAGTTCCATAGGTCATAGTTCCAGAGGGCGTAGTTCCATGGGTCATAGTTCCACAAGTCATATTTCTACAGGGCATAGTTCCAAAGGTCATAGATCCAGAGGGCATAGTTTTGGAGGGTGTAACTCCACGGGTCATAGTTCCAGACGATGTAGTTCCACATGTCATATTTTCAGAGGACATAGTTCCACGGGTCATAGTTCCACAGGTCATAGTTCTACAGGTCGTAGTTCTAGAGGTCATAGTTTGAAAGTTCATAGTTTGAGAGGGCGCAGTTCCACAAGTCATAGTTCCATAGGTCATAGTTCCAGAGGTCATAGTTCCAGAGGTCATAGTTCCAGAGGTCATAGTTTTAGAGGTCATAGTTCCAGAGGTCATAGTTCCAGAGGGCATAGTTCCACAGGTCATAGTTCCATAGGTCATAGTTCCATAGGTCATTGTTATCAATGAAATTTTGTTCGCAAATGGTTACAGGCATCCAACATCATCAAACACCCATTAGTTCACCCACAGCTTCAAAAATGCATTTCCAAAAGGCACAAAACTATACAACTGGTGAGAAAATCAGCATGCGCTAAGAAGACAAAGGAAGCGCGTGCATGTGCGACAGTCAAATAACTCCGAAAAAGTGCACAGGTGCTTGATGCATGATTGTGGATGAAAAGAACCCTCACACCTCAGAACGACGCATTTATGATCTTGCTCAGCCTTCCACCCACTTCTAGTTCATCTGTCAAGTTGATTTGACACCCAAATCCGAGCTGAATCCGAGTGGGGGGCTGGTAAAAGGCCTAAGGGTGACCTAAAGAGCTCCTTGTTCGCACTAAAGACTGGTTGAATAATGCCTCAAAGATTTTCTATAAAAAGGGGCCATGGGTGCACTATATTTTCAAGGAATTCATTTGTATTGTTATGCTGCCTATATTCTCTTAGAGGGACCTCTTTCCTCATTAGAGAATACAAGCACCATCTCATTTAGCCATTCATATCACCTCTTGAGTGAATGCACTTTGGATTTCTTCACCATTTCCTTCTAGCTTGTTACTTGTAAGAAGAGCACAGTCATTGGAGGTTCAAGACCCCTCCCTTGGAGGAAGAGGGGACCCATAAGTCTCCCTTTCTCTTTGGTGTTTTCCCACAAATACAACTTATCCATTGGTGGCATGCATGTCTTTTAATTTTTGTTCTATTTCTCTTATGCACTCTAGTTTAGTTTATTTTATTGTTAGTGCACCTCTATCTACTCTATGACCCATGCATCTGTTCAGAAAATCTCACATTGTAAGGAATTTTGTGATCTATTGAAGGCCCATAGCCTTCTTAAGTTTGATTCTATGCAAATTCTAATATGCACCACACTTATATTCCCTCTCCACATGAAGGGTTAGTTAAAACATAGGCACTTAGGGGGGTTAAAATCCATATTTATCCTCTTTTTTCTTTCATTTTGCCACATGGATGGCTCACTTTGATTAAAGATAAGTTGGAATCATTCTAAATCACAACTATAAACACTTGCATTGGGACCATAAATTGATTGTCAATATTTGAGTATGTTCTTCTCTCGCACCATAAAGCGATCTTGAGAATTAGAAAAAATGATTGAGGGAAAATTTCATCTCCCTTAAAGAAAAAATATTTAAGAGAGGACAACAGCCCCCCTTGGCACTCCTCTTAGTTTCTTTTTCAAACACATCATAAATTTGTAAGTGCCCATACATTCCCACATACTACAAAAATAGGGTAGTTTTTTGAATTTTCTTTCTTAGATTACGTCACTAGGGAAGTTTAAAGGTTTTGTAACGGGCCCATAAATGCCCACATGTCCACAATCTAGGATAGTTTTGGAAGATTTCTTAGATTAAATCACACTAGGGAGTTAAAGGATTAGTAAGGACCCATATGTCCACATGCTAGTTCTCTAGGGACTTCAAAATTCCACAAGGTTGTACCAATGGAATTTAGTAAATTAGGTAATCAAGATTTGTAAGGACTACACGAAGTCTGCATGCAGCAAGGTGACACCTAACTTATTTAAAATTTGTAACACTTTCACTTGTTCACACACAAAGTCACTACTCACTCACATAGTTTCATATAGAATCATGGAGGTTGAAGTAAGATTCCTCCAAAGGGATCCTGAAATACCCCACCCTTTTCTTGACGAAACTATCCACTCCCACTTAAATTCAATGAGGTTGGTTTACACCCCCAATCTCTCAAACACCCACATATAATTTTTTTCTAAAAACTCACTAAGTTTTCCTCCACAGGAGGTGACAAAAGAATTTTTTTACTCTAGGTAGGATCTCGTGAATAGGCATCCAAATAACTCCCCGTTATCTGGTACTCACATCTTCAAACAATATAAGTTGTCAAATAGGGAACTTTAAATCTTCCAAGTCAAGTGTTCCTAACACCATAAGGCAGGGAAATACCCGTGAAGGGTTGAAGGCCGAGTTCCAGTTGTTCTGTGTGTCCCCCCTTGAGGCACCCACCTCTTGGATATGATTTGGCCTGTGACCCATTTGTGAGGCTGAAAATCTAAATGTTGCACTTTGACTGAGGTACCTAGTGACCAAATTTTAGGACATCTACCTAGGTGGAAAATGTGGGCTGCAATTGCACCTTGATCAGATTTTGTGTGGCTATTGGGAAATATCACTAGCTCTTTCAGGATATGCACCCTCTACCTCTCATTATAGCTTATTACTTCATCCTTCACTAGTTTCTCTTCCAGTGGCTTCAGATCCCACTTCTGAGTACTATTGGAAGGTCCAGTGCTATTTTGAGAGGAAGGATGCTACGCCTTTTAGGAAACGAACATTTGTTTTCTTTGTTCTCCCACACGGACAAAAACTACCTACCCACATGTATGCTTCTTTATTAATTTATTTATGTATGATGCTCTTGCGATTACATGCGATTGAGAGATATATGGTGAATGTCCAAAATTATAACAAAGAATCTTGTTCATTTATTTCTCTTGTCACCATTTGCACACATCCAATTTTCTAGTCGGACATCATAGGAGACCCATATAATCCCTGTCATTCCAGATGTTGGCTAAATCTCCCTCCCATTCTAGGGGGAGTTCCTAGTCTTTCCAACTCATAGGCTCCACCTTCTCACACCCCTGTGAGTGCTACTATCTTGGGATCTGCTTTTCTTGGTTCCACTTTACTTGGGTCCACTTCCCAAGGTTGATCGTCCACTCACTATCCTTTACATAGAAGCAAGGGGGAAACTTCTTCCCAAGGGGGAAGTTTAACCCCACCTAACCCCCCTCATGGGCCAAGTACACAAACCACTCACACCATGGCTGGAATGAACTCTCCTCAAGGGTCAAGAACAAAAAACATTCCCACCATGATGGGAAATAATCTTCCACCACAACCCCAGATGCCATACTTGGTTTCCCTCAACCTACCAGATCTAACTAAACTCACCAATGATCCTATATTACATGACCCCACATGGCCTACAATGCCTACCAAACTCCCTTCAGACATTCCCAAGTTTGAAGGAAAAATGAGAGACGACCCAACCAACCACATCATGACCTTCCACTTATGGTTCTCTTCAAATAGCATCATGGATGACTCCATTCGCTTGAAATTATTCCAATGGACACTCACTGGCCCATTAGCCAAGTGGTATGTAGAATAAGAATCTGGGTCCCATGTGACCTTTGAATCTTTGGCCAAAGAGTTTTTGACCTTCTTTCAACTACCAATCTATCATGACAATGGTATCGAATTACTCTCAGAGTTTAAAAAAACCTCCGCTACCCACATCGCTGACCACATTCGTGAATGGCGTCGGTGACGTAGTCTCTGCAAAGCTAAAGCCACCAAGAAACAATGACTTAATTGGTTTCTCAAATCACTTGTGTCTTTCCTTTTCAAATATGTTGTCGCCACCTTCCCCTAGTCTAAAGAAGAATCCATCAGCAAGGCTCAACAGTTCAAACTCATTTATTCATAGTCAGGATACTTATACATAGTACTACCTGACACCGCGAGACCCATGCCATTTGGCCAGGACAAACCTGGGATGTCTCACTCCGCGGATGGATTGATTGGTACCACTACACAACAAAATCCACACCTCCAACAACCAGCAATGTATGGAACACTTCAATATCCATTGGTATATGGAGGACCCCCTTATTATCCTCCTCCCCCTTATCAACAACCATACCCAGTTGCTCTCCCTCCACCCATAAGTGGACCCCCACCGGTACCCATGACACACCCGGCGGTTCAAACTAGTTCTAGAAACACATGTACCTCTGCTTACACCCTAAGCACTAGTGAAAGTGCCATGCCTTCCTATTTCCTTTACAGATCAGTGCCACAACATAATCCATACTTCCCATTTCCTGGTCCTCCCCAACCCATTGCTTCTCCACAAGGAAAACCACATGCTAGGGTTAACTTTGTTCAACCCTCTCCCATTCAGCAAGTCCACAATTTCGAACAACTGAATACGAAAAATCTGACCCATCAGTCGAATAATTCCAAAAAGAAAGGAAAAAACCGAAACAATAACAATCCAGGACCAGGAGGGAACCAGAACCACCCTCAACATCACCAACCTATTGGGGGCAACTAGAATCAGGGGAACCAGAACCCCCAAGGGGGAAATAACAACAAACTCCAAGGGAAGAACAACAAAAACCTTCAAACAAACTTCCCTTGTGCCCTTTGCGATGAGTATGGACATTATACTCACCATTACCCTCAAATTCCTGACTTTAAACGGATGAAAGAATCCAGAAATGGACCACATCCCCCAGCCCCACCTGCCCCTCAGCAGGCCCCACAAAAATATGTGTAGAAACCACTTGCAATTGTGTTGCAAAAACCTATTCCACACCAAGGGGTGATGAACACCCAACAAGAGATGGATCCTTCCCCACCATAGATGGGACAATATCCCAACCCCGACACTCCTACCGATCACACTATCCTTCTCACTAGTGAGGAAGAAGTTCTTCTCCAGATGTGCAGTCGTCAATACAGTGCACCACCTAAACCCACTCCCACTACCTCAGAAGAAGACCCAATCACAACTAGGCCACCTTTGATGATTCCTCTCCCTAATACTGAAACACCCCTTTATATTCCCTGCATCCCATTACAATAGAATATCACCAACCCTTAGGCTAGGGCAGCACATAATTATAGTCTAGTCGATGACTTGGAACAATCTCCTACCGCCATGTCATTTTTAGAAGTCCTTCAAACTTTTCCTACTCAACAAAAGTCATTACTTTCCACCTTGGGGGCATTCAAACCTGTTGATACTCGACTCATCACCTTTGACCTTGATAGTGGGGAACCCCGTCTCGCTACTTTGGTCGCTTTCCAAATCCTGTTTAAAATCCGAAACATCATAGTCCACCACTGCATTATTGATGAAGGTGCATCCACGTGCATCATGTCCAAAAATGTATGGCAGAAACTAGGCTCCCCTGAGCTCATACCATCTGCCATCACTCTGAGAGATTATGATGGATGACCCTCATCTCCTTAAGGGCTCTTTCAAAATGTCCCCGTTGAACTTGGGGGAAAAAATATCCTCATTGACATTGAAGTTATCGACGCTCTGCATGATTACAACATCTTGTTTGGGCATAGCTACATGTATGCGATGAAGTCTGTGTCCTCTTCCATGTTTCGCACAATGAATTTCCCCCACAACGGGAAGATAGTCACTATTGACCAAGTGTCACATTACGAGCACAACCCTTCCTCCGACATCGATAATATTCTACACTTTGTCCACACAAATCCCAATGCCTACCCACTCATCGAGATGGGTCCCAAAATTTCAAAGACCCATCCTTGCTAGGGACATACCATGGAGCAGCTCTGATCATACATCCCTTAGAGAGAGTTTGTGTCATCTCATCTAATGGAACAGAAACTGGAGATACCCTTCCTTCCACAGAAGCTTCCTTATTATTTGACATCCCACTCGTCGTAGAGCCCCTTCCTCATGAATTCCTTGAGAACTCTTCAGCTCACCCTGTTCTCGATTTCACCCTCCCTCAAGGTTGCATCCTGGTTTGGGAGACAATCCCCAAAGCCATTACTTAGATCCCCTTCTTTCACCCCCCACTGGGCAAACAAGCTTTCCAGGTAGCCGCAATGCTTAACCTTCAAAATATGGTGCTGGAAATTCCAGTATGGTATCTACATCCACCCACGATGGTCCCTCAACCATCCCTCCCTCCCCAAACAAAAGGAATCCTAATGCATATTCCCATCCTTACTCCCACCACACCACTCGCACCCCTAGTCACTAGAACCACTACTACAGCTGGGGGAAGATGGAAGAAGAAAGATCCTGCCACTCCACTTCCACCATGAGTCCAACCTAGTTGCGCACTATGCAAGAAAGACGGACACCCCAACAATAAATTCTCATCTCTCCCTGAGCTATGTAATTTAATTCAACTCCCTCAAGTGATGACACCGCTCGTCGTTTCATCCAATTCACCTAATACAACCATTGCACCCATTACAAGAGGCAAAGGACTATGCACCAAATTCAAATGTGCCATATGTTCAGAGTACGACCATTACACCCACTTTTTCCCTGCGCTACCTCACTTTCGATAGACACTAGAAGCCGTACGCCAGAGCCTTCAGCAAGAACACCTTCCCTATGCATCATCTCACACACATGTCACTGACATCCACTATGTCATGACCTCAGTCAATGAGCGTATGAGATGTCCTTTCTCTCTATGTGAATCACTTGATCATTTCATGTATCAATGTCCTATGACCATTGAATATAGGCGTTGTCAATTGGCCCTTATTCCCAATCCTACCATCACCCCACCTTCGGTGATGCCACTAGTCCACCCTACTCCCTCTCTGGATATGGTTTATATCTTTTCCCCCGAGCCTAAGGCACTTCCCACTCTTTCCTCGTTCATAGATAGTCTCGAGGAGGATTCACCCCCAAATCCCCCCAATTATCAAATTCATTTCCCCATGGAAATCTTATGCCTGACTACCATTTTCAACCCACAGTATCTTGATATTTAGTTTATGTCGAGCAAACCCGCGCAACCCCTTGCGTCATTCCCCCTAATTCTTCACTAGAAAGTAACAAAGCGGTGACAATCACCAATGTTATTCCCCTGGATCCATTATATTTTCGACAGTTCCACTGCGATGAAGAAATCCTCGAGGAATTAACTATGCCCGATTTCCCATGGGATCTGCTTCATCACAGAGCACTCTTTCTTTCACGTGAATCCTTTATGATTCCCCAACAAAACCCCATATACGCAATCAAAACCAAATATTTTCTCCCCTCAGGGCATATAGATTGGTTCAATAACCCTATCCCTACCCCCAACACTTTTGAAGAAGGCAACATCGCCAAGATTTCCCCCACCGTCAAAATCAATATTTCTATCAAAAATGGAATCATAAAGGAAATCACCATCGATGTCGCATGTTCTCCTGAAGAACTCATAGCTTACAAAACTCTCTTCCAGGAATATCAGGACATCTTTTCCTAGTCATACACAAAAATGCCCAACCTTGATCCCTCTATTGTTGAACATCGTATAGAGACTTGGCTTGATATTGCACCTGTACGACAAAAGCATTTCCCATTACACCCATCCAAAGTGGCAGCCATCAAAGATGAAATTGACAAATTACATGCTACAAGGTTCATCTACCCCATCGCATATACATCATGGATCTCCAACCCCATCCTCATTAACAAAAAATAGGGCACTATCTGCGTTTGTACATAGTTTCATGATCTCAATCATGTATGTCCCAAAGAAAATTTTCCAATGCCCTTTATCGATCAAATTATCAATGATTGTGCAGACCACGAGGCTTTGCCCTTCATGGACAGTTTCTCCGGCTACAACCAAATTCATATTCACCCAGTCGATCAATAAAAATATGCATTCACTACCCCTTGGGGTACTTTTGCATATCGTGTCATGCCTTTTGGCATCAAAAATGAGGGTGCCACTTTTCAACGTGCCATGACATGCATTTTTCATGATCTGGCTCAAATCATTCTCGCCTACTTGGATGATCTCACCGCTCGATCCAAGAAACACACTCATCATCTTGACGACTTATGCATCATCTTTCACAAGTGTCGTTAGTATAATATCCACTTGATTCCTCTCAAGTGCGTACTTTGTGTCACCACTGGCCACCTCCTTGGGTTCATCATCTCCCAAAACGACATCACAGTGGACCCCCTTAAGGTCCAATCCATCAAAAAAATCCCCCCCCCCTCGGAATTTACGCCAGCTGCAAAGATTACAAGGCAAAGTTAACTTTTTATGCTACTTTGTCTCCGATTACGCCACTCGGGCACACAGTTTCCTTCACCTCTTATGTCATGTTATACCATTCAAATGGGATTATCATGCCCAAACCACTTTTGATTATCTCAAAACAACCCTCTCCAATGCTCCGTTGATTAGTCCACCCGACTATGACCATGACTATATCCTCTACTTATTGGCCTTAGCCGTCTCCGTAGAAAAAGTTCTTGTCCAATTAGGGGATGACAACTGGGAGCATGTCATTTACTATATTAGTAAAAACCTTTCAGGTCCACCCTTGAAATACAATCACAAATAGAAACACGCCCTTCTAGTTGTCCTTGCAGTCTAGAAACCTCACCATTACATCCTGCTTCGAACTACCAAGGTCATAGCGGATTCCAACCCCATGCAATACTTTCTCAGTCCTTGGCAAATTAATGGCAAATTTTCCCGATGGATCATCATCCTTCAAGAGTACGACCTCGAATTTTCAACACCCAAGAGAAAGAAATCCCTTCTCCTTGCCGAACTCATTACAACATTTCCTTCTGATACTACTAGCTCTCCCATCAATACTGACTTCCCTGACAAATATCTCTTTTTCATCCCTTCAAATGACCCTTAGTACGGGGATCTCCTTGTCTACCTCTAAACACAAAATTTTAGAAACAACTTCTCCAGGGATGATCGTCGACATATAGGCCCCTCGTTACCTCCTTATCGACGATATCTTATATCGGCAAGGGGTTGACACCATACTTCGTTGATGTTTGACTATCGACGAAGCCAATAGAGTCTTGAATGACTGCCACAATGGCGCATGCGGTGGCCACCTCTCAGGGATGTCCATGACCCAAAAAATCATTTGAGTAGGCTATTTTTGGCCCACGTTGTTTCACAATTGCATCCATGCTGTGAAGTGATGTGACAAATGTCAACTATATGCCAACAAAGAGAGAACACCACCCGCTCTTCTCCACCCAGTCATTACTGCTGACCCCTTTTTCAAATGGGGCATCAACTTCATGACTTGCAACCCTCCATCTAGTAATGGACACAAATACATCGTCATGGCAGTTGACTATTTCACCAAGTGGGCTGAGGCCATGCCCACATTCAACAACACCGCTGACACTGCAATGCATTTCTTCTTTAACCATGTCATCTCCCACTTTGGAGTCCCACTACAGTTAGTCTCTGATCATGGGAAACACTTTGAGAATGATATTTTCATTAAACTCTCCTCCAAGTTAGGCCTCTCCCACGATTTTTCCTCCCCATTCTACCCTCAGTCCAATGGACAATTACAGGCTGTTAACAAGGTCCTCAAAACCATGTTGCAATGCACAGTTAACAAACATAAGACCAATTGGCACCATATGTTATTTTCCACACTGTGGTCTTATCACATGATAGTTAAAACTGCCACTGGTTTCACACCATTTCATCTTTTCCATGGGGTCAAGGCCACTCTCCCCATCGAATGAGAAATCCCCACATTACGCACCGCTATTGAGCTATTACCCGACATTGCTCCAATGGAGCAGCATTTGTTGCACTTAGAGTCACTAGATGAAGACCGTAGGCCTTCATTTCAGAACAATGAAGCAACCAAAAAATGGTCGAAGGCCACCTTTGATCATCATGTCAACCTTCGATCATTCCACAAAGGCGACCTCATCCTTACTTACAATATTGGTCACGATACCTTCGGCCATGGAAGGTTTGATTCATTATGGCATGGACCTTACATCATCCAACATTGCCTCACTAAAGGCACATACATCCTGGCCTCTCCCGAAGGCCACCCCCTCAAGGAACCAGCCAACGGGTTGTACTTAAAGAAATTTTATGCCTAAGCATAGCCATTCTACACTAGGTTTTTTCCTTTTGTAGAGTTTTTATTCTTCTTTTTCCTCCATGACTTGCATCTAATCTATCATTTGTGTTATTGATATATGCTCCTCCATTGAACTACCACATCCATTATGTCGAACGAGCTAACCGTTGGACACAAACTCTCACTTCGACTGCTTGGGCCCTCTATACCCCCTCGCATGAACTGATCCACTCCAGTGGCATATGCCTGGGCTCAGCTACTAACAATCAAGAATAATACACAACTATCATTGGCCTCTTTTCTGAGGCCAGTATCTACCATATTTGTCACCTTAGCATCTTACTAGATTCCCAACTCGTCATCCTTCAACTCAACCTTGTGTACTGTGTACGCGATCCATGCCTCTTTCGCAAATACCTGCAAGTTAGACTTTTATCTCAATATTTTGATTCAATCATATTTACACATATCCCAAGACAATGCAATCAAATAGAAGATAATATGGCTAACTTAGTGTTAGATTGGCATTTATCCCATCAAGTTACCATCACACATACATAACCCATCAAAAGTCAGTCACAACATATAAATTAGACATCATAAACAAAAAACATCAAACACATGTGAACATCACAAAGATCCAAAAATATATACATATATATATATATATATATATATATATATATCAGTCAATGTGCCATCAATTTTTACAAAAAATAGTACACCAACTACAACATCCGTAGGTAGGTGAACCACCTCACCCCTATCAATAAAAAATTGGTATCACAATACCATATACAAAATGGGCTCACAAGCCTATATAAAATACAAAAATACATATACAGGGTCACTCAAGGTGCCTCTAAAGCTCCACCACCTGGTCCTCTCTCGGGAGGAGGTGCCCCTCTAGCTAGGGGTCCCTCAGGTCCTAGGGGTAGTCACCCAATCATAGCCACACCCTCTACAATTGGTCTACGGATCAAGGTTTTCCACTCCATCGAAAGGCCCACACACTGCTCCAGGACTCTCTCGTCCTGAATACACAACCACATGCCCTCAAGCACTCCCTGTAGTACTGCCTCCAAGCGGCGGAGAATATCCTCGAACTCTACCCCGGCCACCGCTGAAGGAGCATGAGAAGGCCCTGCACCAGGGTCATCAAAATGACATCTCTTGCCTACTCCCTCATCATCACCTGTCCTTGCACCACCCTCATCCCACCGCCATCTCTCCTCGGCCCGTGGCTCTCCCCGCGATGGTCTCACTGGCCCCTGACGCGTTGGTGCTCTGACCAGCTCAACCTTGCATCTGCGAGATCCCACATATGCAAACACAACAAATAAGTGATAGCATCAACATCCATCTATACATAAAAAACATGATATACTATCTAAAAATCAAACAACCATATAAATCAACATACCTCTCCGGTCGAATACCTCTCCTAGGGGTAGCACCATCTCTGGGTCATCCTAGAAGTCCACCACACTATATGGATACTGGAGTATGATCTGTGGCATATGACACCACACCCCTGCAACCTCAGTCGTAAAATAATGGTCAGCCTCCCCACCACCATGACGAACCAAAATTATTGCCCACTGCCTTAGTCGCGGATCTCGTGCACTAGGTGCGTCCAATAAAACATTCGAGAGCAACATGGGCACCCTCTCCAAAAACCATGCTACCAAGATGGACCCAAAGGAAAACTCCTATGAGTCAGCGACTCGACACCTATTGAGCTTCCCCACCATATTGGTGTGTATCATCAAGGCCCAGGAAAAATGCTCACCCCCCAGTGCCCTCTACGTAATCCTCAGTTGACCCTCATTGATTCACTGAGTAGCGAGAGATCCATATACTCTCACGATCATCGATGCAACACACCGATGCACAAGGGAGTCCATCGCCCCAATCCTCACCACAGAACCAAATATGTAGTCCTCTCCTGAATAGTTGGTCTGACCTAAGGTAGCCAACTGACCATCTTCAGGTACCACGGGCTCGGTCGGTAGCAGGGTCCCCTGAAAAGGGATCCCAGTCAAAAAATACACATCCTCCATCGCAAAGAATGTAAGATGCTCACCTCACACAATGAAACACTACAGGTCCGAACTCCACATTGAAATTAGGAACTGTAGTAGGTACTCTTGTTCCTGCACTAGTGATCACTAAAAAAAATTCAGCAACCCACAGGCTACCAAAGGACCCCATACAACCGACTCCTCATCTCTAACTGCCTCTCACAGGTGTGCCTAATCCCTCTCCCTCCAATGGATTGACATAGTAAACTGGTCACCTGCATCCACATATACAGTACTTGATCAGCCATAACAATCCACAATAACACCAAAATCTCCAAAAAAGATAAGTTTTGCACCCTTCAGCTTTGCCTTCAGGGCGTAGATTTTTTCCCCATAGGTGCACACATATGTGTGCCTATTTTTCTCATAGGCATGCACATATGCGTGCCTATTCACCCCATAGTCTCACACTTATGCGCAAATGTTAACAATACAGGAGTGCACTCATGTGCCCCTGTCACATAGACAGACATGCACCCTAGCGTGCCTATTCACCCCACAGTTGCGCACACATGCGTAACTGTCTGGAACACAGCCACGCATGAATGCAGGGCTGTGATTTGAACATGTGTGCATTCCATGGGCGCTTGTTTCCCTCATTTGGGCACCCCCGTGCATGACTCTAACAATTATAACCATGCTCTCATGCACATGAAATTTTCAATCTCCCACGCACTAGGGGGCCCACCCTCACAAAAACCCTTGTATGGCCTTTCGTACACACCCTACCCAAAAAATACATCCTAATTCCTATGCAAGAGGATACGACCACTAACATGACACTCGTTGATCCTGAATCGGCTAGCTCGATCTCCCAGAATCTCCAAATCTCTCATCAAACCTCTCGTCAATCCACTATGGCAGTAGGTACAAATGAGGTGGAAATCTGGGCCCTACAACTATATATATTCCCTTTTCCCAAAACTCCCTACTCAATTCTGGGAGCTTCGAGCGTCCATTTTCCGATCCATCTTCAGTCATGGGACCAGGATCCCGCCACCTACACAGTCACATTCCTCGGGCCAAAATCCATCCTCAGCCCCCGGGGTTCATTTTTCTCACATTACGCTCAAGTACGCATGCTCATGTTCAAAATTATCAAATAACTGTTATATATCTTTTACTTTGAGATATCATTCACGATGGGTATTTAGTTTTTTATGTGTGCAGGTACTGGGTCATCACCTGCCACTGCGACCCTTCCAGGTATATGATCGCTACTGGCATGTAATCATTCCCTCTAAATATCAATTGCATCTCCCAGTCACACCCTCCAATATTTTCCTCTAGGGTCCCCCCATCCGGCTTTGTAGTACTCACACCTCCATTGCATTTCAGTACTATCAACTAGTAGAACTCTCTCCCACATGAGTTTTCCCCATCATTGTCCCCTCTGGTACTTTGACACTCATGTTGTTTTTCACCCCCTAGGGCTGGGAGTCCTGATAGTCTTTTCATTCCCAAGAATTAGCCACATGCTCCTTCTCCTAATTTTGCTAGCTTCCCCTAACGGACTCCCGAATTATCTCCTTATTCTCCACATTTGACTGCACCTCCGTAGTATCATTATCCCTCTATCTCATCCACCATCAATTTTCCCATATGCAGATTGTCCTCCACTCATTTACCTAATACAAAAACCCACCTATGGGCCCCCCACCTCCCACCTATTTTCCAAGCAACTTGTGCCCTCACAGGCCAAGACATATTGCACTGGGGCACTCATTTTTGTATCTATACACTTCTCCCAACATATTCTTTAGTCATTTGGTAAATGTACAAAACCTTGGTTTCTAGCCTTTACATAGCTTTTTTGTCGTTACCTTTGGCGACCTTCTTTTTTCCCGGCAAAAGCAACCCATCTCGCCCTTGGTTGGGGCATTCATTATCTTCTACTCCTGTTGACATCATCCATAAACCCCAAGTATTCCATAGTCCATGTACCCATGTTCTATGATTTTTTCCACTTTGTGCCACCTTTAGCACAACTTAACCCACGTCTAGTGGTCCCCTTGACACTAGAACCAGTTTCACGATTGTTGCCACTCATACTTCACATATATCCCCAACCAAGGGTAGTCTTGAGTCTCACCACCTCTTTACCTTGCCCAGGTACCTCATCAATTCATGATCTCATCGAGTGGATTTCATCAAGCCCTTTGCTTCTTGGAGTCGCATCCCCCTTTCTGTTGACATTAACATAGTTTCCATAAGGGTGGCAGTATGTTGGCTCTCATTACTTTTACAATGAGGATTCTCAGACGACACAGAGAGAACCATCATTATTTTTTGTTGTCTTTGACCCCCATAGCATTCAAATTCAACACCATCTCATGCTACGATAGGTCTTACTTTGCAACCATTGCAGTTGTTTTCATATATGCTGAAGACCTCTGAAATTCGATAGGCTATCCATGCCTACATATCATCGACACTTCTCACATGTGTCCTTACCCTTTTTCAGAGTTTGTTCACCATCAAAATTCTCCTTTGTCATTATGAAAATGCCCCGGAGGGCACTGCAGTGATCTATGTCAACATATACCTTCAGTTACTATCTAACACATTTTGAGTTACATGACATGAGCATGGGGCATGCTCGCCTCATTTGTACATATTTTTATTTTTTTTGTTTTTTCACACCTTGCGAAAGGTTTGGGTCCTATAGGTTCCCCTCTCCCTCCAATGGGTCTCTCTTACAACTCCCCTCAACACTCTTTCTCACACAAATAATCTCAGTAGAAGAAACATTGATGTGTTTTGGCTATATGTATGCTCCTAACCTCACACATCAAGGGGAATCTATTATCACTGAAATTTCATCCACAAATGGTTACATGAATCCAACATCATCAAACACCCATTAGTTCACCCACGGCTTCAAAAATGCATTTCCAAAAGGCACAAAACTATACAACTAGTTAAAAAATCAGCATGCCCTAAGAAGATAAAGGAAGCGCGCACACGTGCGACAGTCAAATAACTTTGGAAAAGTGCATAGGCTTCTAATGTGCAACTGTGGAAGAAAAAATCCATGCACACCTCAGAATGATGCATTTATGATTTTGGTCAGCCTTCCACCCACTTCTGGTTCACCTCCTAAGTCGATTTGACACTCAAATCTGAGATAAATTTGAGTGGGGGGATGGTCAAAGACCTAAGGGTGCCCTAAAGAGCCCTTTGTTCACACTAAAGACTGGTTGAATAATGCCTCAAATATTTTCTATAAAAAGAGGCCATGGGTGCACTATATTTTCAAGGAACTCATTTGTACTGTTATACTTCCTATATTCTCTTAGAGGAACCTCTTTCCTCATTAGAGCATACAAGTACCATCTCCTTTAGCCATTCATATCACCTCTTGAGTGAATGTGCTTTGGATTTCTTCACCATTTCCTTGTAGCTTGTTACTTGTAAGAAGAGATCAATCATTGGGGGTTCAATATCCCTCCCTTGGAGGAAGAGGGGACCCATAAGTCTCCATTTTTCTTTGGTGTTTTCCCACTAATACAACTTATCCATTGGTGGTATGGATGTTGTTTAATTTTTTTTATATTTCTCTTATGCACTCTAGTTTAGTTTCTTTTATTGTTAGTAGCTTAGTTCTTTTCTTATTTCCTATGCTTGATGTTTCTAACTCTTTCATTCATTGTTGTCTTGTCTAGCTAACCCAACTAGACTTGTAAGCATCCTTAATTTTCTCATTTAGGTAACAAAAGGGATGCAACAGTCATAGTTCCACAGGTCATAGTTATACAGGGCATAGTTCTAGAGGTCATAGTTCCAGAGGTCATAGTCCTAGAGGGCGTAGTTCCACAAGTCACAATTCCATAGGTCATAGTTCTAGAGGTCATAGTTCAAAAGGGCGTAGTTCCAGAGGTCAAAGTTCCATGGGTCATAGTTCCAGAGGTCATAGTTCCACTGGTCACAATTCCACAGATCATAGTTCTACAGGGTGTAGTTCTAGA
>CBVK0102655331.1:0-13013 GCA_900067695.1 Picea abies | reverse complement strand
GCAATGGCACCGTTTTCATCGCATTCTGAGCACTTTGAAAATTGAGCAAATTTTAGACCCCTGGTCCAGATTCTGATCACAAAATCACGTGAAGTTGTTGTCCTACCTTACACTCTGGGCCTACTTTCATCATTGGTAGGTAAAATTGAACCCAATAGATGACATCTCCTCATTGGTCTCTCACCGGGGGGGTTTCCCTTGTGTTTGATGGCAATAAATATATTCACACATTGGGATTCATGCAGTGTCTTGGATTCCATTATCCCTGCTGGTGGTTTCCTCTCCTTTGTTGACAATTTTTCTCATTGGATGCTATTTAGAGGGCCTCTTTCATGTACTACTTGCATATGGTGCATGTGAGAGATGCACATGGTTGTTGGTTCATGAGCATCCTATTCGTCCAAGCTCCTCCTAATTATCAAGCTATTGCTTTGTACATCGTGTTGGATGATGAGAGATGACTTAATTCTCTCCTTTCATTGGGTCTCCTTCCATCGAATTCAACTCATATATTATGTAATCAAGATCTAGAGTCTTATTAGTACCTAGAGGCTTGTAGTCATTAGTGGAAGATTCTCCCACCATCGACAGTTGGGAATACATCAATGTCTCTTGATCAATGGATTCTTCAAGTGTTCGACCTCAAAACCCTTATTCACACTTGTTGAATTTACTCGATGCCTTGAAACCTACTTTAATTATCGATGGGTTGTCTCATGTTTGTTAACGGTATACCTTAACGACCGATAATCAAATGAAGTCTCATCGTGTTCAAATTCAACTCCTATATTCACATAATGTAGACTTTCACCTTTGTCGGGTAGTGTAGAAGACTTCCAGTTTATAGTAGCAACACCCCATTTCTACTGCTCTCTTTCATCGGACCAATACCTATATGACTTCAGTGATCATGGAAGAGTATATTGTACTCCATTGTATACATATATCTTTGGTTGATTTTGAGACTAGACTCCACTATGTCTTGTTAGTGACTATGACAATCTATGGCATATGTACACTTTGTATTGCCTATTTATGGCCATGAAAAACTATTTTATATATATCCACATGGATATGCAGTGTAATTCAGATTGGTAGCCATGTGTACAATGCCATCATGAATTGTAACAATCTCTTGAGTAACTAGTACTTCCATCCAAGTCTTCATTACTCCACTTCTGGGAATTATAATGTATTTAGGCCATCAATGATACTCCTATGATCTCACACATTAGGGGGCATCTATTATAGAATATTTCTCCAAACTAAATACATCTTTCTTTGATGGCCTTCCATTTTCCTCTGCAGACTTCATTTCCCCTTTTTTGTTCACTCTAGAGCTAAAAATACTCATATTTATACATGTGCATGACCTTCCAGTTATACATCTCATTTATTTATGCGGGATTCTCCATTACAACCCGCATACATCGAGCTTGGTTCTCAAAAAATAAAAAAATGTGTCAGGTTCCCATGCCATGTCACAAGATCTATGATCCTTTACCTTCTATATATTGTAAACGCTCTTATTTGACCCTTCAATTCCATTTGGAGGATACAAATTGTGCCATATACAAGCCTTTAAGACATTCAACACATCATTGAGAGAAAAGACACTCTAGAGAAATTTCACCTCAATTGAGTCTTCATCCGTTTGTCCTTGAAAGTATGAACTTCTTGTGTTCATCCCCCAAGCTTCCTATCTTGTGATGGAGAACCTCATTGACTCATACATGTGACATTTCCTTTGCGGAGGATTGAAATGGTGGAGGCCCAACTAGAGGGACTTAGTTTCTTGGTTCCGATATGTTATGTTACATAAGTTTGTCACCTATGTACTTATGTTGATAACATTAATAGAAATACTATGTTCTCATCCAATTGATATCTTAAAAATATTTGTATTGATTTCCATGGGTTTATTTGTTATGTATGTTAATGGATTATGATAATTTATATGCTAACATTATATGTCATTTCAATATACTTGCATATCTTGGTTGTTGAGGACAAGTTGCAGGTGTAAAGATTTGGGTCACGTTCTCAATAGTGGTCTTCTTCAGATGTCTAGATGAGGTATGCTTCTAGACTTCTCTTGTTAGAATTTCATTTATATAGAATACTTGAGATTATATTTGATTTATGGGTGTTGTTATGTCTATTGTGCTTTTCCACTAGCCATAGAGAGATTTTCCTTGTAACAATCACCATATGGTAAGAAAACCAAATGCAATCAATAAGGGACACTACCATATCTAATCAGATCTATTGGCTACACTTCCCAACTTCAATGGATAACTAGACAACAATCAAGTGTACAAAAGAAATTTGAGCAAGCCACACAAACACACTTCAAACTTAGATTGAAGACACAAAGTGTGACAAAAAGACTCAATCAAATGAAATATGTTACAAGTATAGATCAAGTAGATATCTCTAAGATTAGACACATCCAGGTCTGAACAAGGAAATCTAAGAATTTTTGATATTACAAAATTTACAAGGGTGTCGCTAGTTCCAGGACCTACAACAAGAGACTAGTCATTGGACACCAATAGTGCAATAAGAGACTACTACAAAAATTTTGAAAAAAAGAAAGATATGTCTCATATCTTTCATATCTAAGAGATATAAACTCTAAGGGAGTAACAAGGAAGACATAAAACAAATGGAAACAAAGGATAGTAGGTAAGGGATTCTAAACTAGAGAAGAATCAAATATTCTTCCCCAGTGGAGTTGCTAATTCTGTTATGGAGAAAATATCACCAATTCTATGGAAAAATATCCCTAGGATATGCCTATTGATCCTAGACAGACAGTGAATCTAGACTTGTAATGGTTTCCGTAGATCTAAACAAGCAACAAAAAAAATAGAAATTATTAATTTAATTTAGATCTAAACTAATCTATCCATTGCAAGAACATATCTAAACATTCATGAACATAACACAAATATTTATGGGGAAAACCAATGATTTATTAATTCCAAATGAAAATAATACATAAACATCGTACCTTTAGTGTATATGCATCCTCCTTGGCCCCTTTCTCCTTGCTCCTCCTCGTCTTCTTAATCAAACTATAGGCAATCTAACTATGACTGTTGTGGAATGGAGAAGCTCCTTTGTAATTGGACAACATGACTCTGCAAATGATTCTTCCTCCATGTTCTCAAGACTTGCCTTCTTTATATATATCCTTGGAAGAGTCTTTGGAGAGCTTCTAGATCTTCTCGAGACCAAACGATACTCAAATGATGTGAGCTCCAAATTTCATGCCACAAAGAACCAACTCATCACTTTCTTACCTCTTCGAAAATCCATGAATCTAGAAGGTTATATAGGGTGTTTTTGGTTGCACTATAGCATACCAACAACTGTCACTTTTTGTCTTATGTATGACAAGCGACACCCTTTAAAAAGTCCTAAATATTAAGCTGGAGTTGTGTCTTGTCTTTCATCTTCTACTGGATTCCCTTCTAGCCTTGTAGGGTGGAAATTAAGGCTATAAAATGCAGCCAAGCACTTGAAAACATTGTCATTTTCTTGCAAAATGACATCAACAAAAAAAATAATAACATCTAGAACATCAATTATGAAGTTGATTCCCTCAATTCCAAAGTTGAGAACCTCCCCGTCAAGGTGAAAAGTGACATCGTACAACTAAAAAAATTGATGAGTTAATTCCAGGGCCCTACCTCATCTAACCAACCTTCAAACCTAGAAGGTGTTGACTCCTCTCATACCGTGGCCTTTCATTCCAAGCCCCTTCATCATGAACGTTATATTTCCAAAGTTGAAGTGAATAAATTTGATGGCTCGAATCCCATCGGTTGCTCACTCGGATGGAACATTATTTCTCCTTGCACGACATTACTGATGATTTCACCAAACTTTTTATTAGTGCTTTTTATTTGGATCCTAAATGCTGACAATGGTGTAAAAGTTAACGCCGAGGGTATATTTATTGGAATCATTTTGTTGTAGACCTTTATGAATTATTTGACATCGACACACATCATTTGGGTCATTTGACCAACTTGAAACACTCGGGTACATTGGAAGAATACATAGTTTTGTTTGAGCAATTGAATTTCTGAATGGATGATATGTTCGACACCTTCTAGTAATGCTTTAGTAGTGGCCTAAAGGATGGAATATGAGCCTATGTCCTAATGGCTCACCCCCAGACTTGGATTGAAGCTACTCACTGCGCCAAAGAATCAGAATAGGTACTATCTTCCCAGAATAGAAAACCATCCTTTTCTCCTTAATCTCACCCCACACATCCTTCCTCTCATTCCACTCCTCTCAAGATCCACTAATTAACCAGGGAAAAAATGGTTGAACACAAACTTAAGGATCTTTTCTACAACTTTGATGAAAAAAACATTTGGGGAAAAAGTGTAAGGAGAAAAATATTTTTATGGCCATTTATGAGGACATTTCTGAAGAGGATGTCCATGTTTCCCATTTTTAAGATCTACCCCAAGTATATGATCATACACCGCCCTTTGATCCACCCAAAGTTGAACTAGTTATCTCGCTGAATTCCCTCACTAGTCTTTCTTCTCCCCAAATCCTTAAGTTAATTAGTTACATTAAGCATAGGAAATTTTGATAGTGGTAGCACCCATAATTTTATTCATTGCCACATTGCTCAATATACCATGTGTTAAATCTGTGCAGTCAACCATTTTCAAATCATGATTGCTAATGGTGGTTCCATGAAATGTGGGGGGTGTTTTCAAAATGTGTGCCTACAAATTGGTCAATATCACCTGAAATATGATATGTTTTCTATTGACATGGGCGGTTGTGACATTATGATTAGTGTTTAATGGTTACACATACTAGGCCCCATTACCATGGATTTTAAGGAATTAACCATGAAATTCCAAAAATATGGACAAAAGTATCAGTTCCAAGGAATCACGAAAAGCTCCACTGAGATCATTAGTTCCCACCAAGTGGAAAAAATAATAATAAAAAAAATCGTTCTCGCATTATTTTCCAACTCCATTCCATTCAAACAGTTGAGACCCCCTCACATACTGTTCATTATGACCTCCAGTCTCTCCTCTCCAAACACCAATATTTTTTTAATAATCCATAAGGAATTCTCCCTTCCCATAGCACCCATGATCATTCCATTCCCCTTGTCTCTGGTATTCTTCCTCCCAATTTTCTCCCTCATCGTCATCCCTTTTCCCAAAAAAATGAAATTGAGAAAAATGTTTAGGAATTTCTAGCAGCAGATGTTATTTGTCCTAGTAGTGGACCTTATTCTTCCCCTGTAGTTATGGTACTCAATAAATAAGGAACATGGAACATGTGTCTTGATTTTCACACCCTCAACAAAATTACCATCAAATATAAATTCCCCATTCCTATCATTGATGACCTTTTGGATGAATTGAGTGGTGCTTAGCACTTTACCAAATTTGATATTTGTTTTGGATACCAAAAAATATGTATAAAAGAGGATAATATTTCCCAAACTTCTGTTTGAACTCATGAGGGCCATTATGAGTTCTTGGTCATTCCCTTCTTCCCATGTAATGCGCCTTCCACTTTTCAAAGTCTTGTGAATCATGTCTTCCATCCTTTCATATTTCATTTTTTCTTAGTTTTCTTTGATGATATATTCATCTATAGTAAAACTTAGCAAGCCCATCTAGCCCATGTGGATCAAGTATTACACTTACTATCTCAACACAAAATATTTCTCAAACAATCTAAATGTGCTTTTGGATCTTCTGAAGTAGAGTACATGGACCATATTGTTGGAAAGGATGGTGTACATGTGGATCCTAAGAAAACAAAAGATATGAAGGATTGGACTCACCTTAAAACTCTTAAAATGTTTCATGGTTTCCTGGGCTTAACTGGCTATTATCACAATTTTTTTTCAGAATTATGGAAAAATTACAGGTCCCCTCACTACTCTCCTTGAAAATAATGCTTTGAGTTTGACTCTCACAACTGATCAATCCTTCCAAGACTTGAAATAGGCTATGTGCTCAACTCCTGTTCAAGCATTGACTAACTTGACCAAGAATTTTATTCTGTAATGTGATGCTTATGGGAAAGGCATTGGGATAATTTTCATGCAAGATGGAAAACCTTTGTCTTTCACTAGAAAAAAAATATCCGAGTAACACTTGGGAAAATCCACCTATGAAAAGGAAACGTTGGATATTCTATATGCAATGGATCTCTGACATTCTTACTTGCTTGGGTAGCGCTTCCAAATTAAAATGGATCATCACAGCTTCAAATATATCTTGGATCAATGAATTTGATCTCTAGAGAAACATAAGTGGTTGACCAAAATGTTTGGTTATGGTTATGAGATCATATACAAGAAAGGAAAATAAAATGTGGTTGTTAATTCCCTTTCAAGGAAATATGAAGAAGAAGGGTTACTCTTCTCACTCTCCTTCATTGTATTTGATCCGTTAAAGGTTGTTCACTAGGAATGGTTCTAATATCCCAAATTATCTCTCCTAATCCAACAATTGCAATAAGATCCTCATGTATATTTGGGATACTCTTGGAACAATGAAGAGATTTTCTACAAAGGTCGCTTGTATTTAAGAAAATATTCTCACTTTAAATCCATTGTTCTCTCTAAACTTCATGCTTCACCAACAATAGGGAATTCAGGTTTTCACAAAACATATGAAAGGATCAAATGTTATTTTTTCTAAGAAGGAATGAAATAGGACATCCAAACTTTTGTTGTTGAATGTGACACTTTTCAACGCAATAAGGGATAAATAGTAAAAATTCCACTTGCTATATGGACAGATATTTCTATTGACTTCATTATTGGATTACCCAAATATAGAAATGAATCCATCATCATGGTTGTAGTATATATCCTTTCCAAATATGCTCATTTATGTGCCCTCTAACACCCATTCACAACATCCATAGTGGCTCAAACTTTCATGGATAATATCTTCAAACTTCATGGAATGCCCCACTCTATTTTCTCTTCATGGATAATATCTTCAAACTTCATGGAATGCCCCACTCTATTTTCTCCGACCGTGATCCAAATTTCACCAAAAACAATTGGCAGGAATTGCTCAAACTATAGGGAATTCAATTGCATATCATCTCAACCTATCATCCCTAGACTGATGGTGAAACTGAATCTATCAACAAGTGCTTGGAAATATATTTGAGGTGTTTCACGTATGAAATGCTTTTTTTAATGAGCTCATTGGTTACCACTCTCTAAATGGTGGTACAACACATATTACCATGCTTCTAGTCACATGTCTCCATTTATATTCTCCTACCTGACAAGTCAAAATCCACCTTTATATTCTCCTACCTGACCGGTGTCTCCATGTTCCAGTAAGTTGATGTCAGGCTGCTAAATTGTAGCTTTTAAGTGTCCTGAATCACTAAATCCCTTTGAATGGTAAAGGGATGTCGATCATGTCGAAAGGAGGTCAAAAAGGGTAATATTGGCATATAGTTGGAGGTCAATGGTAAGTAGTATGGGCAAGGAGCATGGTCAAAACCGGGGACCAACAGTTGACAACACCCTTATCGTTTGAGCTTCCATTCTTCGTACCCTTCAAGAGAATTTGTCCATGGCTCAGAATCACATGAAGAAACAAGCTAATTAGGGCAGTTCATAATGCCATTTGTTGAAGGAGACTAAGTATTTCTTCATCTACAACCTTATAATAAAACATCACTCAAAGAATATCATTGTCAGAAACTTGCTCCCAATTTTTATGGCCCTTGTACCATTCTCAAGTGCATGGGTCTTGTGGCCTACAAGTTATCTATCCCAGGTAATTCTAATATCCATTCTTTTTTTCATGTTTCTTTCTTGAAGAAAGTGATTGGAACCAAGTGTTAGAATCAAACTAGTTTCCTTGAATCAGATGGAGAAGGATCTATCTGTTTTTAGCCCCAAGCAGTCTTGGACCACCATGAGTGTTGTATCCATCAGTGCAAAATCAAGGAAGTTTTAGTTTAGTGTAAAGATACACCTCCATAGGATGCCACATGGGAGTAGAATGGCATTCTACAACTATTTGCTTGTATCAAGACTTGAGGACAAGGATGTTTTTTCAAGGGATAGGGCATGTTAGGGTCCTAACCTCCCTAACCTGTCAAGTAGATATAAAAATATGTTTTCTATTTAATAAAGGATGAAATTCATAAATAAGGCCTATGTAATAATGTGAACATGTCTATTGTAAGAGATTAATAGAAGGTTATTCTTCTAGAAATATATTCCTCTATAAGATTGAAATATTATAAAGAGGAGTAGAAAGCACATAAGAGTTTTGTCTTGAGAATCATTTTGTATTTGAGCTCTACTCTATTGGAGGTTTCCCCCTCGAAGAGGTAGGTGAACTTGGATTTGTACATAATAAAGGTATCATATCTAGAATCAATTGTGTCATTGTGCTCTATATTTTCCTCTTTTTGTTGATAATTGTTATAACAATTTTGTTTCTACTCTACATAATACATCTAGTGCCTTATAGTCTCGGATCCTTCAATATGGGTGGATTATTACTTGCTTTCCCCTTCATCCTTCTACATATTTGGAAGTCTTTTCCCTTATATATAATTCCTCTTGATCATTATGTTTGTGACAAAGCCTCTAGATCAAGCCCTAAGATACAAACAATTCATGACCACATGAAAAGAGTCATGAACCTTGATAAGCTTCAACCAGAAAAAATGTTCCTCAATCTTGAAATATTTTTTGTCACCATGGGATACATCCTCTATTTGGTATTCATTGATAGTGAGAGGATGTTTAGACCATATCTCCTTCTTACTCCTTTTGAGAGTCCTAGCCACCCATGTACGGTGGCCTAGAAAGAAATATCATGAACCAATAATCATATGGGAACATACTTTAATAAAATATGGGGAGCTATAGATATCCCATAAATCCTATGGTAGAAACTTTCATCTTGCACATACCAATCGCCAAATGACTTCATTGTTTTGATGGAGTCATTGATGAACCATGTAAATCCTTCGTAATAATTGATTTTGTGTATAGGGGTTGGCATATAAGTACAAATGTTGGAATACTCTCATAGATACCTATTTTTCCACAAGCCCTAGTAGTACACATTCATTGAGTACACAAACCATGAGGTACAAGGCCAGGTAAAAACATGTCTCTTCTCCCTTCCCATTTGACTTGACCTTCTATGGTGAATGAGACTACTTAAAACTATGTCTACTCAATTGAACACAATGTCATGGTCCAAGACCTCATACATGATAGAAACCCAAATGACTAATAGAAATTGAGTATTTGGCAATCCATACATTTAGTTCATTATCATGGTTGGGGCTCTTACTTCCTCCCATAATTTATTAACTAGATATATTGTATTAGTGGTATTTAAGAAAGGATTTGATGAAATTCACCATTCACTAACAACCCTATGCATGTCATTTTCTTCCATGCAATATTTCCACCCATGCTCTTCTCACATGCATCATGGGAACTTAAAAAGTATAAATCTTGTGGATGTTTATATCATTGAAGTGGTTAATGGAATCACCCCTTGCATACTTTAAGGCATGGAGTGGGACATACACATTTTAAATCAAAATCCAAATAGCATAGCCACATGAAAAAAACTCACCCATTATTATTTCTTTATGAACATGATACATCTTGACCATATAGTATTTGTGAAAGGCACTTAACCCCACAATGGTTTTTTAACTAACCTTTTCTATATCTCTCATCTCAGGTGAGGGAAAACAATATTCACATCTTTGGTATAACATATATTAGGATGGATCTAAGGAAATATCCATGGAGAATATGGTATCTATGAATTGTCATCAAATAATTATGAGATGTCATCAAATTGTCATTATGTTATAGATACAAATTATCATCAAATAATTATGAGATGTCAAAACAATTAGATATTCATTTATAAAAAATAATTCTAGACTGAAATTAATCAAATTAATAAAACCTTATAAGTGTTGTACCTCTATCCCAAAGTGTGGTTTAGAAATTGAACATTTCTTATCAAATGAAATTCCTTAGGAAATGTAAATAATGGAGACTAAATAATGATGATGCATCATTACTTTTAAGTATGATATGGCTCTCCTCTTGTTGGATTAACCAACATAATGAAATAATTATTACTCTTTGGTGAATCAATCTAGGTGGTTTCTTGGTAATGATGGCCACCACTTCAAACTAGCTTTCAATGAGGGATCGAAAAACCAGTGACTAGAACTTCATGCGTACACTCTCCAGGAGAAGAAATCAATATGAAAAGGATTTTGAGGGTTTGATTCAATACTGTTGAAGCTTATAATCTATGAATAAATGTATCAAGGTCAATTTTAACTTAGAGAGATATTATTAGAGAGTAAGAGAGTGTAGTGAATCATCCTAAGATAAATAATCAACCTTCCTGCAAATAAAAACATCCTCTAGAGGCTCACAACCCGGAGAAGAAACTTGCAAACAAGAAAAACATTCATCTACAACCCAAATATGATAAATAATGTTTCCTAGGTAAATGTAAATCCAAGGGATGAAATAATGATGAACCTAGTTAGCAAACCACAGTGAGATAGATAAATTTTGAGTATGTTATGCATGTATGCCTTCTTAAGCTAGTGATTTCATTCTAGGGAACATTTTCCACTAAAATATGAAAAGGAAATGAATGAAAAATAACTAGGGTATATGTTTAGTGAGATTTTTTTTGAGTTAAAGGGTAAACAACATCCCAAGGTGATCAATTTCTCTTTAACATGTGAAACATTGATTTCAACGGATTTATTTCCTTGGAGGTGTGAAATTTGACTTATTTACTAGGGTATAATATTATGTACCAAAACCTTAAAATAACATAATAAACTTGAGTATATACAATGTATACAAAATTTGAATATGGAGCAAAACTCCAAAAATGAAAATAGAGATGACTTACACGATAAATCCTTATATAATAGGATAACTCCCTCCAAATAACCCAGATATAACCACATAACCAAATCCTATGTTTATGTCCTAATAATGACTATACTGACCTTTAGATGTACCTATTCCAAATCATAGCACATGTGGTCTCTTTATCAGACTAATCCCTATTACATATACATTTACCCCATTACATATACATTTAACCCCATATATGCCCCCTTGGGGTAATATCATAATATCATCCTTCTAAAATATTTTTCCTCAAATATTTTTAGTTAATGTTTTTACATGCAATGAAACCAAGTAATAACATTTCCTTATATTCTGATGCTCTTATTTCCACTAACGATGATCCATCCATTCAAATTTAATTATTTTCAGTCTTAATCCTTGATAGTTGGTTGTTGCATAATTTTATTTCTTATGATTCTCTATGATGTTCTTGTGACTTATCCAATATTTTGTTGTCATTGGTAGAAAATATGATAATATCCTCTCAAATAATGGTTCTTTAATACCTTATTCCATGAATATTGTTGATTATTCCATCTTCTTCCCTAGCAATGTTGATGTTGATATTATTTTCTTTCTTGATGAATTTCTTGGTAATGAGGCTGTCAATATGGGTTCACCTTTGATGGTTTTCCTTCATTCTGCACACCCATATTATCAATATTTTTTCAAGGACAATAGTATCCTCTATCCTATGTGCTTGATCTTTGATTAGTTTGGCCTTTGAAATGATACCATTGTATTTGAAATGTACATCCTCAAGATGGAGCTCAAGTTATTTAATTATTTTATGGTGACCTTCTTAAATCTTATCTTCCTTCTCCTTTTGAAGTTTCAAAGTGAGTCCATCCATCAAATTCCTTCTTCAATTCTAGATTGCATTTCTAGTTTTACCTCATTATTATTTAGGGATTCTTTAACCTTCATACTAATTTTCTCTTCAAGTCTTTTGGTAGTATTCTCTTCAACTTTTCACATTATATCTTTATCCTTATTCTTTGAGATTATTTTACATATTCTTAATGTAGTTAATAAGTTTTTTATTATTCTTATGAAAACTTTTGATTTCTTCATCTTTCTTTTTCAATTCATCCCTTGACTCATTGTTTTCCCTCTTTCCTTTGCTACTATTTTCTTGTTTTAATTTATGAAACTCCTTAATGAGTGCTTCATTGATGGTGCGTAGCTTGTAAAACTCATCACCCTTCTTCCTTATCTCCTCTTTTTATTCTTTCGATTCATAATTGTATGCATTGTCTCCATTTTTTTGTCCTTGATCCATTAATTTGAAAACAATTCTTCAAATACTTCCCATGTGGTGTTTAATTTAGTATATTTATCCAGAATTTTATACAACTCAAAAGCGTCACCATAAAAAATAAAAAAAACTTTCCATGAAAGGAGTTATATAATCTTATTTTTCCATCCTCAACCATTCCACATAATCAATTTCATTTTTATCTTTGTCTCCACTAAATGCAAGTATTGTCATTGGTTCATACTTTTGCTCTAACCAACACCTTAGATTATAATTATTCCACCCTAAAGAGTTATCCCAATTTGTTAAAATCACTTTAAAAACACATTCTACTTTATTTCCTCTTTCCAATATATCTTGAATCATCTAAATTAGACCTTCCAATCAAAAGTTATACGAATTTTAAATCAATATACCTTTCATTCCTTGATTTGAGGATTGTCCTATAGGCTAACCTTGCACCTTATGTAAATACAAAATTTCTACACCTCCAATTCTGAAATTTTGACATGTAATATCTTGGTATGTCTTTTTGCATTTCACAGGTCTTACTAAATTCTTATTTTCCAAGAAAAACATATGATAAATTACTCAAAACTTGATGATTTTGGTATCTTTTAGAAGATCAAAATTGTATGATGTGCCACACATCCAATTTTGAATATCCAAGTTTGAAATGATCTAGTTTGTATAGTTTCTAATTCCACTAGTGTCACTCAATTTGGAACTCACTAACTTCACATATGACTATTTTAACAACATAAATGTTTGATA